>RJWT010014435.1:0-21072 GCA_004365215.1 Cuniculus paca | reverse complement strand
AAGAGATACTGGAGTGAAGCTAGAATGGTGGGCACATTCCCATTTATATTCCAGCTGCTGCCATAAGGCTTTGCATCATCCTGCTCAGCTTCTGGCTTGCCAGATGTCATAGTGCTTAATGCACATGTGAGATCCAATCCACTGGACACTAAAGACTAACAAGTCAGGAGCCAGGCGAACACCTTCTCCATGGCTCCTACACTCTTTTGAGTTCCCTGCCCTCTCTCCTCCCCAATCACTGGCATCCAGGCACCACTGAACTCCCAGGCTGAACAGAGATTCTGTGAGACACCTGCGTGGTCAGAGAGCTTGGAGAAGGCACACAGATGGTAGAAAGTGTTTTAGTTACTTTTCTCTCATTGCTGAGATAAAATACCTGAAACCCAAAGTTAAAGGAGGAAAAGTGTACTTGGCTTACAGTTCATAGGGGTTTGAGTCAAGAATTGGCTGACCCAAAGGCAGGATGGCACATGGCAGAGGGGTATCACAGAGGAGAAACAGTTCATTGCAGGCAGAAGACAGCAAAAGCAAGCAAGGGATGACCACAGTTCTTTCTATTCCTTATATTTTATCCAGGCTACTTAGGGTGGGTAGCACACTAGTCCTACTGCCCTTGAGCTTAGCATTGCACTATGAATGAATTCCAGCATCACACACTTGAGATCCAGCCACCTCTGAAAAAGCTGAACCCATCACTGAATGAGGCTTTGGGGGGACATCTAGACAGAAGCCATAACATTTTGCTTCCAGCCTTCCAAAAGACTCATGCACATCTCTTTATGCATTTAGTTCATCTCTAAGAGTTGCCAAAATCCTAACAATTTCAGCATTGCTGAAAAGTTCAACTCCAAAGTCTCCTCTGAGATTTAAAGCAAATTCTTAGATGTGAGCCCCTGTACAAATGAAAAGAAAGTTTAACACTTTCAATACTCAGTGGCACAAGATAGACATTTCCTCCCAAAAGTTACAAATGGGGGATGGCAAGGAATGGGAACAAAGCAACACCAAAACCCAGCAAGGCAAATGTTAAATCCTATAGTGCCACTTCCAGCATCCCAGGCAATCTGTAGCAAGTTGTGAACTCAAAAAGGCTCGAGTGAGTCTGCCTCTATGGCACTTCTGGTGGTTGTAGTTCCCATGGCTTCTCTTTCGGGCAGTTCTGCTCCCTACTTGCAGTTTTCCTCTGACAAGCCATGTTCCTGACTTCTCCAACCTTCTAGGGTCTCCACTACAGCTTTGGCTTCACAGTCACAGCTTTGCACACTGCCCTCTTAGGGGCACACTGTCTGGCCTCTAAAATCTGGGAAAAGACCTTCCTGACCCCACAACTCTTGCATTCTTTGTGTACCTAAAACCCTCGCCATGTGGTTGATTCCAAGGTCTGCAGCCAGTTGGAGCAATAGCCAGGTTTCCTTCTCTGTTGGTTGTAGGGCTCAAGTGTTTGGATTTCTGAGTACTCTGAACCAAATTCTGAGGAAAAAATACTCTAGGCCACTACTATTCTAGAATATGGTGCTCTGGGGCTTTCTTCTCAAAGCAGTCTTTCACCTTTGCAACTATGAGGCTGCAAAGGGTGGAGTCTTTCTGCTTCTTGTGATTCCCTCAAACCATCTTTTCTGTTGTCTTCTTCTGAAATACTTGGATTTTTCTTGCTAGTCTTTTCTGTGACCATTTCTCCTCTGTTCCATCATTCTAGATCACAACTTTATGGGAGTTTCCTTTCTGGTAAAACTCACAACATTTTGAATCATTCTGCTGGGCTATTTGCTCTTGATTCTCAGCATCAATCTGGCTAAAAGCCCCCCAAAATAGCTATACCACCACCTCAACAGTAGACTGCCTTGCAACTTCTATCAGATTAATTAGTCCACTGCCTTTCCTTTAATCTCAGTCTCAGGTAAAGTCTCTGTACATATACAGATGAGCAAAAATACAGATAAACTGAATGCCTAGGGATAGTACATATCAGCTGGAGTCCAACAGCCAATGCAGTCGTTCCCAGCAGAAACTTTCTGAGCCTAGTCTTTACTGGCAGACTTTCTATTAGCCTTCTATCTTCTGTGCTCTGACCAGAATCTCCTATTAGGTACAGCCTCAGGTTTTCCAGTTGTACTTTTTCAGCTGGCCTCTCCAAACCTTTCCAAACTCTTCCCACAAGCTAGTCCCAAAGGCTTCTAAATAAAACAGATACATTCACAGCAATGATGCTACTTCTCTGGTACTAAATCTGTTTTAGTTACTTTTGACTTATTGCTGAGATAAAATACCTGATATGCAGAATTAAAGGAGGAAAAGTTTATTTGGCTTACAATTCATAGATGTTTCAGTCCATAGTTGGCTGCTCCAAAGCAGAGTGGCACATGGTGGAGGGGCATTGCAAAGGAGAAACAGTTTATTGCATGCAGAAGACAGAAAAATCAAGCAAGGGATGACCACAGCTCTTTCTATTCCTCATATCTTATCTAGGCTACCTAGCATGTGTAGCACTCATACCCTTAATCCTAGTGCCCATGAGCTTAGCATTGTACCATGAATTAATCCCAGCGTCATATACTCTAGATCTAGCCACCTCTGAAAAAACTGAACCTATGAGTGGATGAGGCTTTGGGGGGACATCTAGACATAAGCCATAACAAAGGAACAGTGGGGCCAGAGGGAGTTGCACACTACACCTAACCACAGTGGAGTGGAGGGTGAGACAAACAGTTTTGGAGGTTGCTATCAAGGAAAGGGGACTGGGAATAAAGACCCCATTGAAATAAGCAGAAGACTGAATGCTTGGTAGTCCTGCTGTGCCATTCCCCCACAGTCTCAATCAGTTGAAAATTTTGGTGATAGGACAGTGTCAAAATATTTGGCTAGTTATACCCATAAGGCCACAGCTGAAATCTAATGAAACAGTGCTTGCCCAGAGAAGACTATCTTTTTTGCATCTCTGTGCATTAAAAAAATTTTTTTAAAAAAAAATGTTTTTCCCATCACCATGTCTGCTGCCAGTATGACCCAGGTGAACCACTCAGGAAGGCCCAGAGACAAGAGGGAATGCCAGCAACACAGTAGGATCCCAACTAGGGTACACAGGATGGATGGGCAGGACCAGTTGGCACAAAAAGTTCAAAGCAACAATAGCAGTATGAGCTAATAGATGGTGAGTTAGGTGAACCAGCATTGTGTTTGGGAACAAAGACACATGGAATAGAAGCAAGCAGGGAGGCACTCTCCTGTTCTCTCTCTTTTTGTTTTTATCTTTTTTCTTTCTTTTTCTTTTCACTTTTCTAAACTGCTGGGGAGAACTCCAGCCACAGAAAACTAATCCCATCCCCCCAAACTCAAGGTCCAAGTTCAGATAATCCCTTGCTTACTCCATCATTCTTTCTCTTTTGCCCCATCCACTAGTTTCCCAAAGTTTGCATGATTATCCTTTGTCTTCTAACCTTGCTTCTACTTTCTTTTCAGTCATCTTTGTTTAATTCATTATTCTTCTTAATCTCCCCACCATAGAATAAAACCACTCTACTAAGGAGAAACACTTTGAATACAAGCTCCCAATTTACAATTGGTTCTGTAATATAATTGTAGATTTTGCTCCTACGGTGTAAGGTACAAAATTAATAGATGTCACAGTTTGTCAGTTTCTAAACCATAGTTGATGGTATTGTTATTGTTAATTATACTACTTTAGCTAGGATGTCATATTTGCTGTAATCAGTTTTTCTCCCTTCTCCAACAATACTGGGAAGCTGTGGGGTAGTAACCTCCCTCCAGTCCAGCACCAAAGAACTGGGCACTTAGCCAAACAGATACCAACATCTCACTCTTAATTAACTGGGAAGGTAGGACCTTGGAACAGATACAAGCCAAGAATCACCTAAACACAGAAGACATCCCTGAGGAACAGGTTTTTCCTAGAGAGGACATGATACTTGTGATATAGTTACCTACTACAAAAACTTACAAGGATCACAGTAAACAAAATAAAAATTTTTGAAATAGAAA
Source organism: Cuniculus paca (assembly GCA_004365215.1). Classification (NCBI taxonomy): domain Eukaryota; kingdom Metazoa; phylum Chordata; class Mammalia; order Rodentia; family Cuniculidae; genus Cuniculus; species Cuniculus paca. The sequence continues at coordinate 17,076 of RJWT010014435.1, read as the reverse complement.
ATGACAAGACACAGAAGCAAGATGCAGTCTCAGACTCTGGCCCACCCAGCACAAGTCAAGGAGAAAAAAAGATAGAGGAAAATGGAAGACACACACCTGAAATTTCTGAAACTACAGCAACCAAAGTAAAGAAACAAATCTATGACATTATAGAGGAAATCAGATCAGAAACAATCTCTCAGGTAAAAAAAGTCAACATTCATAGAGGAATTGTTTAGCAAATCTAGATAATAAATGGATGATGATAGGAAAAGGATGGAAACTGTGAACAATCAATATAGGAAAGAAACAAAGCATGAAATGGATTCAAGCAGATATTCAGAAAATTAGAAATTCTATTGAAAGTGGGCAAAAACACTTAAATGAAACTGAAGATGGACTATCAGACCTTGAAGACAGGATTGTGGCTAGTAATCATGAAAGAAAAGATCTTTTAAAAATAACAAGCAATCAAGAAATAACAATTTAACAACTGCAAGATAAGGCAAAGAAAAACAACATAAGATTGATAAGTGTCAATTAAAAAAGTAGGTGTCAACACAAATGATATAAAAATACTTATTTGAAGAAGTAATAGTGGAAAATTTCCCAAACATGAGAAGAGAATCTGATGCACAGAAAAGCGAGGCATGTAACGCTCCAAATAGCCATGACCAAAATAAATCCACACCCAGACATATAACAATCAAGATCCCAGAAATTTAGCACAAGGACAGAATATTAAAAGCTGCTTGAGAAAAGAAACATATTACCTATGAAGGAAAGCTCATCAGAATCATGGCAGACTTCTCAACATAAACCCTCAAATCAAGAAGAGCTTGGAGTGAAGTATTTCAAGTCCTGAAAGAAAACAACTTCCAACCCAGATTGATGTACCCTGCAAAATTATCTTTCAAAATTAATGGAGAAATGAGATACTTGCATGACAAAGAACAACTGAAGAAATTCATGAACACCAAACCAACCTTACAAAGAGTACTGAAAGATATTCTAGGTAGAGATAAAATGACTACAATTACAAGAACAACAGAAAGAAACCACCATGCAGGGCAAACAATTAAACAGAGTGGAAAAGCAGCAAACCAACAGTAGGAAAACAACATGAGAAAGATAAATCAATACATATCAGTTTTAACCATCAATGTAAGTGGTCTCAATTCACCAATCAAAAGAAACAGACTGGCAGAGTGGATCAAGAAACAAAATCCAACAGTATACTATATATAAAGACCATACTTAACTCAAAAAGAAATTCATAGACTGAAAGTCAAAGAATGGAAAATAATACTCCATGCAACAGGAACCCAGAAAAAAGCAGGTATAGCTAGTCTGTTTGCAGACAATCTGAACTTCAAACCAAGAATGATAAAAGGAGTTAAAGAAGGTCATTATATACTTGTTAGGGGAAAACTTCAAGAGGAAGAGATAATAATCATAAATATGAATGCACCAAATACAGGAGCACCCAACTTTATAAGACCATTAATAGACATGAAAAATTGAAGAAGCAGTTGCCAGTGATATAGCTCAGTGGCATAGGCACCTGCCTGACAAGTGCATGGTCCTGAGTTCAATTCCCAGTACCAAAAAAAATGTTAAAATTGAATAAGCCATAGCACAGTTGTAATGAGAGACCTTAATACCCCATTGTCATAAAGAGATAGATCAACTAGACAAAAAATTAGAAAGAAATGCTGGAAAAGATCCAAACCTGTGAACAAATAGACTTAGTAGATGTTTACAGAGTGTTCCACTCAACAACATCAGAATGTACATTCTTCTCAGTTGCACATGAGACATTCTCTAAAATAGACCATATACTAGCCCACAGAACATGCTTAAGTAAATGTAAAAGAACTGAAATTATCCCATGCATATTATCTGATCATAGTGCAAGGAAATTGGAAGTTAATGTCAAAAGAAATCACAAAAACTCCATGAACACATGGAAATTAAATGACACCCACCTGAACAACCAATGGGTCGCAGATGAAATTAAAGAAGAAATTAAACAGCATCTACAATGAAATGAAAATGTAGATACCACACACCCGAACCTGTGGGATTCGATGAAAGCAGTCCTAAGAGGGAAGTTTGTAGTGGGAAATTCTCACATCATGAAAACAAGATGAGCACAAATAAACAACTTAATGTTACACCTCAAGTTTCTAGACGAAAAAGAGCATGTCAATCCCAAAGCCCATACAAGGGAGGAAATTATAAAGATCAGAGTGGAAATTAACACAATTGACACTAAGAAAACAATACAAAGAATTAATAAATCTAAGAGTTTGTCCTTTGAAAGAATAAATAAAATTGGTAAACCCTTACCCAACCTTTTCAAAAAAAGGAAAGAAAAGACTCAAATCCATGCACTGAGGAATCAAAAGGGTGAAATCACTGCATGTCCTGTGGAAATTCAGAAGATCATCAATACTACTGACAATGTTTACTCTCATAGCAGTAAACACAGAAAGCAATGGAAAATACAGAAGAAATGGACAGATTCCTAGATACTTATGAATTACCAAAGTTGAATCAAGAAGTTATAAAAATTTTGAATAATCCAATAGCAGTTAGTGATGTTAAAAATGTAATTAAAAACTTACCAACAAAGAAAAGCCCAGGTCCTGATGTATTTACTGCTGAATTCTACAAGAAATTAAGAGAAGATTTAATGCCAGTACTCCTCAAACTCTTTAATGAAATTTAAAGGGAAGTAATGCTGCCAAAATCATTCCTGGAAGCAAGTACTACCCTGATACCAAAACCAGAGAAAGACCCAACCAAAAAAGAGAACTGCAGATCAATCTCCCTAATTAACATAGATGCAAAAGTCCTCAATAAGATACTATCAAACAGAATGCAGCAAATCATCAAGAAGATTATACACCATGACCAATTGGGATTCATCCCAGGAATGCAGGGATGGTTTAACATACATGAATCAATAAATGTAATTCGCCATATTGATAAGGCCAAAGACAAAAGTCACATGATCATCTCAATAGATGCAGAAAAAGTTTTTGATAAACCCAACATTCATTCCTGATGAAATACCCTAGAGAAAATCAGAATACATAGTCCCTCCTTCAATCTAATAAAAGACACCTATGACAAACCAACAGCCAACATCATACTAAATGGACAAAAACTGAAAGCTTTCACTCTAAAATCAAGTACAAGACAAGGATGTCCACTATCATCACTCCTGTTCAATATAGTTCTGAAAACATTGGTCAGAGAAATTAAACAAGAAAGAGAAATAAAAGGGACAAAGTTAGGAAAGGAAGAAGTTAAACTATCATTATTTGCAGATGACATGATACTCTACATAGAAGACCCCAAAAACCCCACCAAAAGACTTCCAGATTTACTGCTGGAAAACAAAGTGGGTAGAAATCTTGAAGACATGGGGTAGGTGGAGAATTCATGAACAAAAGTCAAACTGCATGGGAAAAACATCCCAAAACCAACAGCTGGGATCTTGTCTTGTTAAAAAGTTTTTGCATGTCACAAGAAATCTCCAACAGAGTGAAAAGAAAACCCATAAATTGGGGAAAAATTTTAGTCAACTACCCTTCAAACAAAGGTCTTCTATCTAGAACATATAAAGAATTAAAAAAATCAGGCCCTTGAAATTCAAAGACCCAATCCAAAAATGGGCATCTGAGATGAAAACACACTTCTCAGCTGAACAAATAAGAATGGCAAATAAATACATGAAAACATGTTCAGCATCATTGGTCATTAGAGAAATGCAAATTAACACAACTCTGAGATTTCATCTCACTCCAGAAAGAATGGCCAGGATCAAGAAAACCACCAATAACAAATGCTGGAGAGGCTGGGGGAAAAAAGAACCCTTCTCCACTGTTGGTGGGAGTGTAGACTGGTGCAACCACTGTGGAGGTCAGTCTGGAGGTTCCTCAAAAAGCTAGGATTGGAAGTCCCATTTGACCCAGCTATTCCACTTCTGGGCATATTCCCAGAAGAAGTGAAATCATCATACCACAGTGATGTATGTGCACCCATGTCTATAGCAGCACAATTTATAATAGCCAAATCTTGGAAACAACCCAAATGCCCATCAATTGAGGAATGGATAAAAAAGATTTGGTATTTTTATGCAATGGAGTACTATTCAGCTATAAAGAATGATCACATTGAGGCTTTTATAGGTAAATGGATACGACTTGAGACCATACGCATAAGTGAAATAAACCAAAGTCACATGTGTAAGCACTGCATTGTCTCCCTAGTGTAAGAAACTGAAAGACTCAGTAAGATACAAAATTTCCAATAAATATGGGGGAAATGTTCTGAAGTCCAATGGTGGTTTTATTCTTTGATTTGATTGGTTTAAGTCTCTTTTCTACTGTTTTATTGCAATATATGAGAAGATAGGAACAGCTTTTTTGAAAAACGGGACATTAAGGTAGCCATTGTTGGTTTCTTGTTGTCTGACTTGAAGGCCTGTAATGCTTTCACTCTTTTGTTTTATCTGGTGTTATATTACTATGTTTTGTTTGAGTTTATTGTCTGTGAATGTATGAACAACCATTTCGAAGAAGGCAAGAGACAGTAGGGTAACCATTGTTAATCTCCTATTATGTTTTGAACACCTGTATTGCTTGCCATGTTCTGTTGTGAAATGCTATATTGTGATTGACTCTATTCTGTTTTGCTTTGCTTTGTTTTGTTTTGTTCTATTTTCTTTAAAATAAAAAAAATAAAAAAAAGACTTCCAGATTTAATAACCAAATTCAGTAGGATAGCTGGATACCAAGTCAACACTCAAAAATCAATAGCACACCACAAACAACAACAAATGACAAACTCACAGAGAGAGAAATTAGGGAAACCACACCCTTCACAATAGCATCCACGAAAATGAAATACTTAGGAATCAATATAATAAAGGAGGTAAAAGAGCTATACATTGAAAATAACAGTACTGTGAAAAAGATTAAAGATGATATCAGAAAATGAAAAGATGTCTCTTGCTCATGGATAGGAACAACCAACATAGTGAAAATGGCCATACTCCCAAAATTGTTACACAGATTTCATGCAATCTCAATCAAAATATCATTAGCATACCTCACAGAACTAGAGAAAACATTCCTAAAATTCATTTGGAACCATAAGAGACCTAGAATAACAAAAGCAATTGTGGGCAACAAAGGCAAGGCAGGAGGCATCACAATCCCTGACTTGAAATTATACTACAATGTTACTGTGATCAAATCAGCATGGTGCTAGCAAAAAAAAAAAACAAAAAAACAAAAAAAAAAAACCCAAAAAATAAAAAACAAGAAAATATACCTGAGGATCAGTGGAACAGATTAGAAGATGCAGACACAACTACAAACACACTCAGCCATCTTATCTTTGACAAGGGGGCAAAATATGTTCGCTGGAAGAAAGATAGCCTCTTTAATAAATGGTACTGGAAAAACTGGCTTTCTATATGCTGAAGACTAAAACTAGGCCCAAGTCTATCACTATGCACTAAATTAACATCAAAACGGAAAAAATGTATATATACGAGATAGCTAAACTACTAATTTCTCTTAGTTCACTGGAGAGAAAGGTTTGTGCTTTTATTGTTTGATCAAATTTTTATGCCTATATCTTGTAATCTGAACAACTATTTTGAAGATAAAAATATGCAAAGTATTTACTCCTGTTCATCTTCTATTATCTTGTTTTGAAACTTTGTCATTGTTTTTCCGTTTTTTCTCTTTAAAATAAAAATAAATAAATGAAAATAGAAATATCTTCTGGAAGATAAAATAGTTAATACTCTTGAAGACACAGGCATAAGCAAGGGCTTTCTTAACAGGACACCAATTGTACAAGAAATAACATACAGAATCAATAAATGAGATTATATCAAATTAAAAAGCTTCTACATTGCAAAGGAAACAACCAAAGAAGCAAAGAGAAAACCTACAGAATGGGAAAAATGGTCAATTGAAATGAATATAAACTTTTCCAAAAAAGAAGTACAAATGACCAATAATTACATGAAAAAATGTTCAGTATCTTTGGCCTTAGAGAGATACAAACCAAAACAACACTAAGATTCTATTTTACTCCAGAAAGAACGGCTAGCATCAAAAATTTGAAAAAAGACAAACGCTGGAGGGGAAAACACTTGTACGTTGTTGGTTGGAATGTAAATTAGTACACCTATTATGGAAATCAGTATGGAGATTCCTCAAAAAACTAAAAATAGAGCTCCTGTATGATACACTATACCACTTGATATATAGCCAAGGAAATATACTGTAACATATTATAGGGATACTGTATATTCAAATTTATTTTGGCACAATTCACAATAGCTAAGCTATGTAACCGACCTACATGCCCATCAGCAGATGAATGAATAAAGAAAACATGGAATCTATACACAATGGAGCATTATTTAGTCACAATGAAAGACAAAATTATGTCACTTGACTGGGTGTGTGGTGCATACCTCTCATCCTAGCACTCCAGAGGCTGAGGCAGGAGGATTGTTGCAAGTTTGGGCTACATAGTGAATTCATGTCCAGCCTGAACTACATAGTGAGACTCTGTCTCAACCAACTCAAACCAAACCAAACCAAACCAAACTTAAGGCATTTGCAGGAAATGGATGGAACTGGAGATGAACATGTTAAGCAAAATAAGTCAGACTCAGAAAGACAAGTATTGCACATCTTCCCTAATACTTAGAATCTACAACAGATGATATGAAAGTAGAATGAAGACTGTTGTTAGATGAGAGGAAAGGAAGAGTGGGAGAGTGAGGTCTTGTAAGTGAGGGTACTAGGGGAGATGGATGAAAGAGTGACTCATAAAACATTAAGAGCTCATGATGTTGACATTAATTTGTTGAGTTAAAAATATGTCCACTATACTTTGTTAAATGAGCAGCTGGCTATATAACAGTATATATACAACTGCCAATTTTTACTTTTAAAAATGCATTAATTTATAGAGGTATCAAGAAATTATCTAAAATGGTGTCCACTTAATTGTTTTAATCCATCTCAGGGAGTGAGATACTGAGTGTATTTTTCCCTTTTGTTTAAGAGTAATTTTTAACTTATGCTATTATGTGAAGTGACAGATATGTTAATTAGCTTGATTGTAGTAATTAGTAATTATTTCACAATACATATGTATCTTTTTTTTTTTTTTGAAATGGGTTCTTATTATGTAGTCCAGGCTGGCCTTGAATTCACAGCGATCCTCTTGTCTCAGTCTTCCAGGTGCTGAGATTACATGTGTGAGCCACCACATCTGGACACATGTATCTTAATACATGATATTTTATATCTTAAATATGTATGATTTTACTTGTTAATTATGCTCAATTAAAAAATAAGTTTGAAAGTGTGTGAATGTGTATGTGTGTGTGTATAAGTGTTTGTGTGGCACTGGGAACTAAAGTTAGAGCCTTTACACTGAACTACACCTCTAGCCCTTTTTATTATTTTTAGACATATTTTCTCTAAATTGCCTAGGTTGGGCTCAAACTTATGATCCTCTTGCCTCAGCTTCTTCCCAGAGTGCTGGTGTTATAGGCATGCATCACTGTGCTTGGGCTAAAACAATAAATTTTGTTTTAAAAAAATGAAGTTTGGCCCCATCTCTCCCCATATGCAAAAATTAATTAAAAATTTATCAATCACCTACATATAAGAGTTAAAACTGTAAAACTCTTAGAAGAAAATATAAGGGTAGATATTTATGATCTTGGCAATGAATTCATAGATATGGTACCAAATGCACATGCAACAAACGTAAAATATAAATTATTCTTCATTAAAATAAGAAACTTTGCTGCATCAAAGTATACAATTAAGAAAATGAAAAAAAAAAACTTAGAGAATGGGAGAAAATATTTCCAAATCATTCATCTGACAAAGTCTAATTTCAAGAATATACAAAGAAGTTGGGCGTGGTGGCTCACGCCTGTAATCCCAGCACTTGGGAGGCTGAGACAGGCAGATCATTGTGAGTTCGAGACCAGCCTGGGCTACAAAGTGAGCTCAAGGCCAGCCTGAACGGCATAGTGAGACCCTGTCTCAAAAACAGGGCTGGGGATCTAGCTCAGCAGTGTAAGCACCTGCCCAGCAAGCGCAAGGTCGTGAGTTCAATCCCCGGTGCTGCAAAAAAAAAAAAAAAAGAATATACAAAGAACTCTTACAAATCAACAGCAAAAAGACAAATAACCTAATCTTAATGGGCAAAAGGAGAGAATCAAGATGCAGATAGCAGTTCACAGCCTTGAGTCAAGACGGTTTGAAAAGATACTCAGCAAGGAGAAAATAAAGAGCTCTAGGAATAAGTGTGAGGTAGTAGAAAAGTTAAAAATCATGGAGAGGTGGTGCATGCCTGTAATCCCAGCACTCAGAAGACTGAGGCAAGAGGATCATTGTGAACTTGAGGCCAACCTGGGCTAACAAAGTGAGTTCAAGGCCAACTTGAACTACGTAGCAAAACCCTGTCTCAAACAAACACAAAACAAAACAAACAAAAACAAACAACCCTTTCCCAAAAAACCCAACAACAACAACAAAAAAACCCCAAAATCTTGGACAAACGGAAAGGCAATATAGAGGAAAGAATGAAGCAGTCTGCAATGACGACCCTGGTCCTAGGGAAGGAGAGAAAAGAGACTCTGCAGGCACAGAGAAAGTTGGCAGCCCTAGTGATAAACAGTGGACCAACAGCTCCAGCACCAGTAAAAGCCACAATCACTGCAGTGTGGGTATTTACTCTGAAAGTGACTCCTCTCACGTGGGAGGCTAGCTTTGGAGAAGAAATTCCCAGCAGCTCTTGCCATAGCTAGGGGTGATATCACAGTAACTAGCTTTGCAGAATGGAACTTTAAAACTTAGATTTTTTTTCTTGTAGAGGTAACTTTTCTATGCTTTCTCCTGCTGAGGACATAACCAGCACTCCTTCCTCTCCTCAGCCCAAAAGAAGTGACAGAATACATAAATGCCAGTCCCAGGAGGAAGGAACCCAGTTTCCTTTCCATGAGAAAGGGATCAATGAACCAAAAATGGCTAATGATTTGATGCAAATGGGGCCCCTCCATATCCTTGGAGCTAGCTTTGGCTAAATCATTTGTGTTTTCTTACCAAAATATATGGTCTCCTTTGATTTGGTCAGCAGTAGGCAAATGAACCTGAGAATGAACTCGAGTGGCAGATAACATAAACAAGAGATGTATTGAGAGGGGGCTTATTATATGAGGCTGAGCTACTCTGGGGACCAGAGTTCAAGGAACAGCCACACTTCAGGGTCCCTGGTGGCACTCAACCTCAGTGCCTGGACAAGAGACAGTGCCTTCACAAGAGACAGTCATGGAGAGGGGAAGGGCTATTTGCAGAGTCCCTGAGAAAGACTTGAAACCACAGGCATAGGGCAAAAACTTCTGAATAGGACTTTAACAGCACAGGAAATAAAACCAAGAATCAGCAAATGAGACTACATCAAATTAAAAAGCTTCTGCATAACAAGGGAAACAATCAAAAGAGTGAAGAGACAACCCTCAAAAAGGGAGATAAATCTTTGTCAGCTATTTCAACAGAAGATCGATGTCTAGAGTGTGTAAAGAACTGAAAAAAAAACTTAACATCAGAGCCAAAACAACACCAAAATAACCAAAACCAAACAAATGGCCCAGGCATTAAATGGGCAAATGAACTGAAGAATCTCTTCTTGAAAGAAGTGCAAATGGCCAGTAAGTCTATGAGAAATTGTTCAACATCTTTATCCATTAGAGAAATGCAAATCATTGCACTGAGATTCCATCTCACCCCAGGCAGAATGGCTAGCATTACAAATACAGAAAGCAGTAAATACTGGTGAAGATGTGGGGGAAATAAGAATCCTTTTACACTGATGGTGGGATATAAATTACTACCCCTATGTGCTCTCCTCAACATAATATGTACTAAAATTGAAAAAATACAGAGAAGATTAGCATGGCCCCTTGCACAAGGATGACACACAAATTTGTGAAGCGTTACATATTTAAAAAAAAAGTACCCCCTCTATGGAAATCAATATGGAGGTTTCTAAAAACTAAAAATAGAGCTATTACTTGATCCACTGATACACTTCTTGGTATACATCCAAAGGGGAATACTATAGCATATTGTAGGGATACTGCATATCCAAGTTATTTTTGGCACAATTCACAATAGCCAAGATATGAAATCAGCCTAGGTGCTCATCAACAAATGAATAGAATATATATGTATATAATATATAATAATAGTATATAATATAATATACATATAATAAATTTGGTCACAGGGAAGGACAAAAATATGTCATTTGCAGGAAAATGGATGGAGCTAGAGATCATCATGTAAGCAAAATAAGCCAAACTGAAAAAAAAGTTGACTATTTTCCCAAAAAAGATGCCATAAAAGTAAAAGGGTGATTATTATTAGACAAGAGGATAGAAATATGGGGGCAAGTGGAGGGAGTTGGAAGGGAGGTGATGGAGTGATAGATATGATTAAAATATATACATGTATAAAAATATACTAAAATCCAGTATTTTATAAAATTAACAGGCACTAATAAATAAACTTTTAAAATAAAAGAAATAAAAATGGGCAAAGAACTTGAGTAGGCATTTTTCCAGAGAGGACATACAAATGACCATTAAATTCACAAAAAGTTGCTCAAAGTCATTTGTCAGTAGAGAGGTGTAAATGAAAGCTACAACAAGATATGATTTCACTCCAACTACAATGGTGATAAAAATAACCAAGGAGAATAAGTGTTGATGAGGATGTGGAGAAATTAGGTTCCTTATAAATTTCCTGTGAGAATGTAGAATCATGGTACAGCCATTGTGGAAAATAGTTTGCAATTCCTCGAAAAGTTAGGCACAGAATTATCATAAGACCCAATGTTTCTATTCCTGGCTATGTACTTAAACAAACTGAAAACAAGTCTCAAACAAATACTTGTATACAATCGTCACTGAAGCACTACTCATAAGAACCAAAAACTGAAAACAATTCCAGTACACACTGATCAGTAAATGGATAAATAAGATGTAGTGCATACAGATAATGAATTTATCCAACCATGAAAAGGAAAGAATTATTGATCCACAATGCAGTGTGAACAAATTTTGAAAACATTATGTTAAATCATAGAAACCTGACATGAAGGGTTGTATATTACACAATTTCATTCACATGAAATATCCAGAATAAGTAAACTATGAGGACAGAAACAGATTGGTGTTTTCCAGTGACTGGGGAGAGGGGGAAATGAGAGGCGACTGCTTAGTAGACAAGGGTTTTTTTGGGGGGGGTGAAATGTTCTAGAATAACAGAGGTAGTGGTTGCACAACATTGTGAATGTACCTGAATTGTATATTTTAAAAATATTTTATGTTACATGAATTTCACCCAAATAATAAAAAAGAAAAGTCTGAGTGTTGATGGAGAAACGACTGACACTAGCGCTGAACTGAGGAACCCAAAACTGAGGTACAGAGGGCTACAGGTCACAGTGGGAATGGACCACAGATTCTGAGAGGTTGAATCACAAGCGTCTTTGAAGATAATACTAAGATATAAGACAGCCCTCTGCCTGTGACAAGCAAAAATAAATGTTTGAAAGTGTTGGTGAAAGCAGACAGTATTACTCCAAGGGAAGGGAGCCATTAAATGATAATCTCTTAACCACGAAACCTTTCACACTGTTTACTTGAAAAATCTCAACATCAGCCCAGATATATTGATTTTACCCACATTGCCAAACACGGCCATTTCCTGTTCCTCAGAATACTCACATCTGCTTCCTGCAAACTCAATCACATAATGAATGTCTGCCTTTCCCTCTACCACACTGTATAATTACATACACGCTTGTGTGAATATGTAGCTTTGTGTAAGCTAAGGAGCACAGCAAAGTGGTCCTGAGCACAGACTCTGGAGCCCGGCTCCCTGATTTGCAGCTCTAGTGATACTGCATCACTCTTGGACCTCAGAACAGCTTGCATCTGAAAGGCAGTTGTGTTAACCACTCTACCACCAACATCTCTGAACCCCTCTGCAGCTGGCCTCTGCAGACACAATCAAGTGTGTTTCTCTTTCTGCAGCCCTCCTCCCAACACTATGTGACTTTAAGCTAGTTACTTAAGTGTTCTGTACCTTCTTTCCTTGTCTGTGAGGATGGGAATGTGTTTATTTTAGAGGGCTGTTACAAGAAATATTCATAGAAACGGGTAGAGGGAGAGGCATTTTGGTATGAGGGATAAGGATTTCAACATGAGGACATTCAGAATAATTATAGAGGTGGGTTCATTCTTGTAAGAAGGTAAAAGTGAGGTAAAACCTCGAGTCACTGGTCCCAGATCAGGAAGTGGCTCTCAAATGAATGAAAGATTGCTTCCTCTTTCTGCAGCTTGTATATATTTCTCAAAGTTCTATTCTCATTCCACTTTTCTCCTTAGCATCACTTACTATCTCTGTGCTGCTGATTCTCAAGTCTCCATCCTTAGTTCTACTCCTAGTCCTAAATTTCCAGCTGCTTTCAGAAAATCTTCTTGTGGATATCAGCCTAATGCCTTCAATTAGCAAGTCCAAACTGAGCTCACCTTCCTCCTCATGGCAGCTCTCGATGCCAGCCCTGCAACCCTCTTTGGCAGTCTTGTCTAAAACACGACTACCTCCCTGCCGTGTTTCCTATTCCCATTTCCTACTTGAGTGGTCTTCCCTGTTGTTTATCACTATCCAACGTTCTATTTCATTGGTTTGTATTTTGTCTCCCCTGACAAAATGTTAATTCCACCAGAGCAGGAATTTTTGCCTTCTTTGCTTATGATGTAACTCCAGGAACTAGAACAGCACAGGCATTCAGTCAGTGCTTGGTGAACATTTACCGAATGACCTAATAAGTCCTCCTTTCCTGTGATTCCCAGTGCCAGTTAACATAGTTAGTTCTACATTTATGGCATCTTTTGCTTTCTCTTGCGCTGCTGACAGGTTTGTTCAACCGTCATTGAGTGTCAGAATTATTCAAGAGCTTACCACATGCTGGCTTTTATTTAAATGATCTTAGCTTGCATTCTTCATGCTAAAAAGGGATCATTAATAATATAAACACATAGAATTGTCATGCGACCTCTAAACATGGTACATGTACAGCATCCAGCCCAGTAGTGAAATAAAATAAGCATTCAAGAAATGCTAGCTGTTTTAATCAACTTTCCAGCATTAGCTCTGGGCTATCTTTCTTGTCTGATTTCTTCTTGCTGAATGCAACACTTCAGCCCTAAAGGACCACTTATGGTTTTCCAAACGTGGCATGAAACAGACGGCAGAGAACAAGGCTGCATCAGTTAAATCGTGTTTCACTGCCATTTAAGCATTGTTGGACTAAACAACCTCTAATTTACATCATAAGAAAGGGCAAGCTGGACACCTGTTTTGTTTTTTTTTTTCTTTTTTTTTCTTTTTTCACACTTGGCAAAAGGTAAGAGGACCATTTCTGGTGTTCCTGTTTGAACCCAGAAATTCCAGTGAAACAATCATAGGCCTTCAATATTTTAGATAAAGATAGCGAGATCCTAAATGCATAGCTGCAATTACACAGTAACACAGCACCTAAGGGGTAGGAGAGTCTTTTTTTAAATCCTAGTTCTCTTTGCACCACAGCATGTTGTTCACAAATCTCAAACAATCACAATTTTCAAAAGTTCACTTCCCATGCTTCTGAGATTACTTTCATTATGGGTAGATCCAGTTAAGTTGTTATTCCTAAGCCATCTCAGACCCTTACATTCAAAGTGGAGGGAAGGTGGCGGCATAGAGGCACCACAGCAAACCTTAAACCACCCCTTAGCAGACAGCCTGCTCATCAGTTGCATCTAGATGATTTAGAATAAGCAATCGGCACGAAAGCAAGACAGTCACTCAGTGACTACATGAGTATTTACCTGAGCCAAAGCAGCAGAGAAGTGGGAGACCTTGGATCAGCCAGAACATGCTCTGGGAGGTGGAGACTGGAGCTGGAGAACTTGAGGTAGTCAACACTGCTACGTGTTGTCAGTTGAAAGTACTTCTTACTTCCTCTTTCTCTCAGAGAGGTGGTATAAAGCCTCCCACACTAAAAATCCGGTTACCAACTTCTAGTTTCATTAACAAATTGATCATAAACATGCTTTGCATAATTTTATTTTTTCAAGTTTTATTAAGACTTTAAAAATCTTTTTCTTTATTTTAAAGAGAATAAAACAATACAAAACAGAACAAAGCAAATCAGAACAGAGCGATGCAAGTAACACACAATCTCACAATCAGACAACAGGAAATCAACAGTGGCTACTATAAGGTCTCTTGTTTTCTTCATAATAGTCATCTATACCTTTGTACACAATACCATTCAATAAAACAAAATAGTATAAAACCAATCAAAACAATAGAATGAGAGCATTATGGGACTTCAAAACAAGACAACAGGAAATCAACAATGGCTTCCAGAGTGTCTCCTGTTCTCTTCAAAATAGCTGTCTATATCCTCATACACAGTGAAATCAAATGATAAGAAAACGGACTAAAGCCAATCAAAACAAAAGAATGAAAGCATTACAGGACTTCAAAACCAGATAACAGGAAATGGACAATGGTTACTATAATGTCTCTTTTTCCTCAAAATAGCTGTTCACACCATCACACATAATAAAATCAAACAAAACAGAACAGAGTAAAACTGATTAAACAGAAGAATGAAAGCATTATAGGACTACAAAATGAGAAAATAAGGAACCAGCCATGATTGCCATAATACATCCCATTATGTTCAAACTAGCTGCCCATACCATCTGACACCATGAAATCTAATAAAACAAGACAGAACAGAACCAACCCTAACAAAATTGTGAAAACATGCAAGAGTTCAAGACAAGAAAATAAGAAATTAACATTGGTTACTACCTTCACCTCCTAGGTGTTTCCTCCCCCATCATTTTTATAATATCTATTGTGTTTTTGGATCCCACTAACTCCTGTTTTTTATACTAGTGTTCACCCATATGAGTTCAAACTGTTTCACCCATGAACATGATCTCCAGTTGCAGCCAAAGAGCCTTAAGATTATTCTACTTTGTAGCTGGGTAGCTTTCCATTGTATGAAAACACAATGGAAAGCTACTCCTGTTCTTTCATTTCTTCTCATATCTTTCTTATCTGTTCTGCAGTTGCTGGGCTAATTACCCATGCTTTTTTCTGGTCTTCCGTTGCTCAGATCAATTGTTTTCTCTCTTTTGATCTTCAGTCTATGAATTTCCTTTCATGTGAAATGTGATTCTTATATACAGTATATTAATGGATCCTGTTTCTTGATCCACTCTCCCTGCATTTCTTTTTATTGTTGAATTGAGGCCATCTACATTACTGGTTACAACCAGCACACATTGGTTTGTCTCTGCCATGCTATCCCCCTGTTGTTGGCCTTCTGCTTTTCGTCTTCATTCAATTGCCTGTCCCGTTTGACGATCCTCCTCTGCTGCTGTTCCTGGAAACATGGTCATCTTTATCTCTCTCTAGAGTTTCCTTCAGTATTCTCTGTAGGGTTAGTTCGGTGGTCATGAATTCCTTCAGCTGTTCTTTATCATGGAAGTATCTTATTTTTCCATCAGTTTTGAAAGATAGTTTTGCAGGGTACATCAATCTGGATTGGAAGTAGTTTTCTTTCAGGATTTAAAACACTCCAAATTCTTCTTGACTTGATGGTTTGTGTTGACAAGTCTGTCGTGATTCTGATTGGTTTTCCTTTATAGGTCATCTGTTTCTTTTCTCTAACAGCTTTTAATATTCTGTTGTCCTGCTGAATTTCTGGGATCTTGATTATTATATGTCTGGGTGTAGATTTACTTTGATTGTGGCTAGTTGGAGTTCTATATGCCTCAGCTATCTGTATACCAGATCCTTTCCCCATGTTTGAGAAATTTTCTGCTATTATTTCTGTAAATAGCATTTTCATTTCATTGGTGTTGATCCCTGCTTCTTCATTGATGCCTATCACTTAAATTATTTCTCTTTGCATCATCTTGCAGTCATTGAACTATTATTTCCTGGTTCCTTGTTATTTTAAAAAAATCTTTCCTTTTGCAATCGCTAGCTGCCATCTTGTCTTCAAGGTCTGAAAGTCTATCTTCAGTCTCTTTCAAGCGGTTTTGACAGCTTTTGATTGACTTCTTAATTTCCTGGATATATTTTTGGATCTGTTTCATGCATTGCAATTCCTTTCTATATTGTTCATTCAAAGTTCCCATGATTTTCTTATGCTCTTCTTTTTTATCTAAGTCTTCTTTAGGTATTTTTAGGAATTCTTTCATTATGTTTTTCATTTCTTCTTTCACCTGAGATATTATTTGTGATCTGATTACTTTTACAGTCTCATGTAGTTGTTTCTTTATTTCTGTTGTTATCCTCTCAGAGATTTCAGGTGTATGACTTCCATTTTCTTCCATGACTGTATCTCCCAGACTTGTTCTGTGTGGGCTGGAGGTCTGAGATTGCCTTTTGCTCCTTCCTCTTGTCATTCTCCTGGGTTCCTCCCAACAAGCTGGTTGCAGGGTCCCAGGCACTTCCCAGAATGGCTGCCCCTCCATGGTGTAGGAGAATGGGGCAGGTGCTTGGGTTCCTCTGACCCCAGGTGTACAGGGAGGTAGCAGGGTATGAAGTAGGCTTCTCCAGACCTGTGCAGCTACACTGGAGCTTTCTCAATGGCCAGGGGTGTGTGGTGGAGGGGCTGCTTCTCTTAGCCTATGTGGGACTCCCGTGATGGTGGCAGGCACACAGGGGTGTGTTTGTGTGATTATCCTGGTGGGAGATGGCTACCCGAAGGAAGCAAGAGCTTCCAATGGCAGCCTGTGGGTGCACGGGGCTTACCTGGCTGTGTGTCCCTGCTCCTGCTGGCTGCCAGGAAGCAAGCCTCCTACTGTTGGTGGCTGGTGGGCAGCAGTGGATCTGCTGTTTCTCTCTGCCCTCGCCACCAGAAATCTTCCTGTGGCAGGGACTGGAGAGC
>RJWT010014434.1:0-21081 GCA_004365215.1 Cuniculus paca | reverse complement strand
CATGGCACCGCATTACAGCAACCCATCGCACACTTTTGTACTGTAAGTTTGTACTTTGGCTTAACAGTAGCTGGCTGTGCATCTCAGCAGCAGTGCCTGGAGGATACAGGCAGCATTTTTGTGTTTACCCACTTGGGACAGAGAACAGTAAGGTGTATGCACATATGCAAATTGTCAAGCTGGCATTTTCACCCACATAATGCTCCATGTAACAGGTTTTGCATATGTTTACCTGAGCATCACAGAGGGTAAAATATCCCCACGCCACTCTTCTATTCTGAAAATGTGTAGTTTGCCATAAACGGAATGTTGCTGTGACTTTCAGAGCTGTGCCTGGGGAAAGCAAAATCTCATCTGTGCAATCACCCACTTGGCAGATGAATGACAAAGTGTACACGGGAGCTCCAATGCAGCAACAGGTGAGTTCTACCCATGAAATGCTCACTGCTTAAGTTCTGTACCTTTATGATTTGTTTTTTACAAAAAAGTTTTCTTTTGATCTTTCTGGTAGAAGCAGCCCAATTCAGTACAACAGCACATGAACGACCAGATGTGCAAGTTTTGAAGGTCAAAAGTGAACGATCAGATTATTCAATGCATGGATGATGAAGATGATAATGACTTTGACTTTGGCCCTGTGACAGTGAAATGGAGCAAAACTTGAACAATACAGACACAGGAAGTGCAGACCTCCCTGATTCAGATGATGAAGAAAACAGCAACGTGAGTGCACATTTGACTAGCAAAACTGGTACAAAATTGTCATACAACCAAGTGGAATGGTCCAATGTGAGAACTGGATCCGAAAATATGAGAACCTTGGCAGGGATAAAACCTATTGGACTGAAGGCTAGCACTGCCATTCAATGTTAAAAATTGTTTGTAGCAGACAAACTGCTGCAAAATGTGAAATTCACAAATGCTGAAATACAAGTAAAACGTTCTGTATGCACCAATAGCAAAACTCCAAAATGTACTTATTGTGAAACTTTACTAGCTGAACTGAAAGGATTCACTGGTCTGCTGTATGTAGGAGGGCTTTCTCATGGTCACTGCAGGAACGTAAAAGACTTATGGAAAAGCCATGGGTGTGGGTTTGAGGTCTGTGAATAACAATGACACTAAGGCAATTTGGTTTTCTTCAAAATTGCCTGCGATTTGATAACAAAACCATCTGCCAAGAAAGAAAAGGAACTGATAATCTGGCTATTATCTCCTCATTGTTTGAAAGATTTGCGGGTGATTGTCAAACAATTTACACACCCCCTTAATACATGACTATTGATGAACATTTTGCAGCTTTCATGGGCACTGTAACAGTGGGCAGTGTATGCCAAAAAAAACAAAAAATGCTTCAAAATATGGCATAAAGTTTATGCTATTGCAAATGCAAAGACTACTTTGTTTTTTTTTTTTTTTTTTTTTTTTTTCTTGCGGCACCAGGGATTGAATTCACGACCTTGCACTTGCCAGGCAGGCGCTTAGGCCACTGAGCTAGATCCTCGGCCCTAAGACTACTTTTCTTTCAATTTAGAAATTTGCCCTGGAACTCAGCCACCAAGTCTTTATTCCTGTAGGAATAAACAGAATGATGTTATGAACAGACTTGTTACTCTCATTTTCCAAACTAACAGGAATGTGATATTTGACAATTTATTTAGCAGGTTCCAATTGATGTTGCATTTGACAATAGAGCACAAGTTGACCAATGTAGGAACTGTACATAGAATTAAAGTAGAAATTCCAAATGAAAAGTTGTGATTTCAAAACATAGAATTACAATAGTGCCATCTTTGAATTTCAGAAAGATACAGCATCGGCCTCATCCATGGCAAAGAAAAACGAACTGGGACTGCAGATGCCAACGCTGTACCATCATGGAAATGAAACAAAAGCCTGGGAGGAAAACTTTCTGCAACAAAACTGAGGACAGAATAGATACTGTTGATGAGTTATTTGGCAACTGTGATATCACTAGAAACACAAAGTATTGGGCAATGGTCGTGTTTCACTAGATCCTAAATATGTGTGGCATGAATGGTTGGATAGTTTACAAAAAAAATAAGTGAAAATTACCACAGATACATTTTCTTAGAGGAATAGGAATGGAACTCATAAGTGATCATTTACAGCAGAGGAAAAGCAAAATGTTTCTGCCCAGGGAACTATGCAAAAAATTATAGGGCACACTGGTGAGCAGCCAGGTGAACAGGGAGATTCAGTACCACAAAGAGCTACTGTGACAACAGGGAAACAAAAAAGATGCCAGCTGTGCCTTGCAGCAAAGGACAGGAAGACAAAACATACTTGCTATCAGTGTAAGCAATACTCGTGTATGGAATATGCACTTTCCATGTGTGAAGACTGCCTTAGTTGTGACAATGAAGGCAAAGATTATTCCTGAGCTACACTTGTGTTTGTATTTACATTGTAGTTCACATAAGTTTTTATTTCTGATGTTATCTTTTAGGTTTTGTAAGCAAGTTAACAGTTGATGTGAAAATATTAGTGTCTAAGCACTCATTACATATTTGATATTTTATTTTATTGATATCTTATTTCCCAGCTAAGTGCACTTTATACAACATAGTAGGAAACTCCTGACAAAACAGGAAGACAAGAGAGGTGACAAGAACAGCCTGC
The DNA here is from genome assembly GCA_004365215.1 of Cuniculus paca. Taxonomy (NCBI): domain Eukaryota; kingdom Metazoa; phylum Chordata; class Mammalia; order Rodentia; family Cuniculidae; genus Cuniculus; species Cuniculus paca. The sequence goes on along the minus strand of RJWT010014434.1, from coordinate 18,438 downwards.
CATGTAGGAAAAGAAAGCTAAGCAGTGTAAGGGAGATGTGTACATGTTGTCGTGTATGAAGACTGCCTTGGATATGACAGTTGAAGCCAAGATTATTTTTGTTGTAGACTTCCACTGGTATTTTCATTGTAGTTTATATGAGAATTTATTTCTGATGTTATCTTTTAGGTTTAGTAAGCAAGTACACAGCTGATGTAAAAATGTTGTTTATTCTAAACATACAATACAAAGAATTTAATGCTTTATTTTATTGATATTCTATGTTCCTGTTAACTACATGTTTTATAATATAATTACAATCTCCTGACAAAACAGCAAGACCAAGAGAAATCAAGTATGTCCTACAAAAAGGCTATGAAAGCAAAGCACATGTGGAGTCAGTGTAATAAGTGTGCATGGAACATGTGATAATTAAAGTAAAGACTGTTTTTTTTGTAGAGTTCTATTAGTATTTTCATCACAGTTCATATAGGAATTTATTTCCACCATTAGTTTTTAGAGTTTATATACAAAAACCAGTCAATGTTGAAAATTTTGATGATTTTTATAACCATTAAATATTAAAATTAAATTTTTTAAATATTTTTCCTGTTATATTCTCATTGTTTAATATAATAAAACTAATAAAATTAAAATTGTACTTCACCAATAGAAATATTCTAAAAAATGTATGTAGGTATTATACACCCATAACAATGTCCCTTTGTGAGAAAGTTGGCATTGTACACCACAGGATTTATCTGAATTAACAATACATTTGTTCCAAGTATACATGGACTGTTTGGGTAGAGCACATTTAAAGACATTGAGGCAACAGTAAATAAACTTTAAATGAATGTGATGAAAGTATTTTCTCTAAGATAGGAACAGCTCCTTTGAAAAATGAGACACTACAGTAGCCATTGCTCATTTCTTGTTATCCGACTTGAAGACCTGTAATGCTATTCTCTTTTATCTGGATTTATACTACTTTGCTTTGTTTGAGTTTATTGTCTGTAAATGTAAGAACAAATATTTTGAAGAAAGCAAGAGACACTAGGGTAACCATTGTTAATCTCCTATTGTTATGTTTTGAAAACCTGTATAGCTTGCAGTGTTCTGATTTGAAATGCTATATTATGTTTGACTCTATTCTGTTTTCTTTTGCTTTTTTCATTCTGTTTTGTTTTGTTTTATCCTATTTTCTTTAAAATAAAATAAATAAATAAATACATAAATAAAAAGTATTTTCTCTAATCTTGATGGAATTAAACTAGAAATTGGTAATTTTAAGATATCTACAAAAACATAAATACATCAATAGATTAAACAAAATCTCAATCAAAATTTCAGAAAGCTTTTTTTAAAGGGGGGAAATGCAAATGAACTAGAGAAATCAAATAGTTGTATAAAACAGTTCAGTGGCTTATCTTGTACAATTTGACTTTGAGAACTAGTCTAAATCTACAAAAATCAAGACTGTATTATTAGCCAAATGGTAGTCACACACATAGTTCTGTGGAATCAATCAGATTTTCTATAGCTAAGTCCTTCATTTGTGAAAAACATTGTTAAAGAAATTCAGTGGGGAATGTCTGTAGCAAGTGACGCCAGAACAGTATTTTGGTTTATATCTAGATGTTCCCCCAAAGTCTCACACACTCGTAGGTGGGGCTTCTGTCAGATACCAGGTCACAGGGCATGTGATGTTGGGAGGCACAGCCTGGTGGGAGGAGGGTCACCAGGGGCGTGGCTCGGAGGGGTCTCTCTCGTCCCTGCTTCTCCCTTGATCTCTGCCCCGCACTTCCCTGCCGTGAGCTCTTTCTCCACTGCGATGCCCCTCTGCTGAGCCACCCTGCCTTGGAATCAGCTGACCATGGACTGAAACCTCGGCAAACCATGAGTCAAAATAAACTTCTGCCTTAGAGCTGGGGGTGTCAGATATTCTGTCTCAGCAATGAGAAAGTAACTAGAAAAAGAGTAGATCTTGACCTGCAAAAACCATTACTCTTGATATACACTTTATACGATACATAAAATTTGACTTAAAATGAATTACTGATAAACAAAAACACAATAAAACTCTTAAAAGAAAACATTGGAGAAAGAAACACATATCCTTGGAGTAAGCAGAGGGCCCCTCTAAGAGTACTCAAAATCGCAAGTCATAAAAGAAGAAAACACTGTACTTCAAAAAAATGAAAATTGTTCCTCTTCAATCAGTTGATAGACAAAGCCACAAAATGGGGGAAATATTCACTATATATATATATATATTTTTTTTTTTGTCTTTTTGAGACAGGGTCTCACTATGTAGTTCAGGCTGGTCTTGGGCTCACTTTGTAGCCCAGGCTGCTCTCAAACTTGCAACAATCCTCCTGCCTCAGCCTCCCAAGTGCTGGTATTACAAGAGTGCACCACCACCCAGCCCAAAACATATGTATTTCTATCAAAGGACTTACCTCCAGAAGATGTAACGTGTTCCTATAGTACCTAATACTAGTAATAGGACAAAATATAGTAATAGTAATAGAACAAAACACCCAATTAAAACCAGTAAAACATTTCAGAAGATACTTAATAGGAGAAGAGACACAGATGCAAGATAGGCAAATTAAATGATAGTCAGTATCATTAGCCATCAGAGAAATGTGAACTAAAGACCCACTGAAACACCACCACCTGTACACTGAAAAGCTAAAATTAAAGTAACCTCCCAGGTTTCATAGAGGGTGGGGTAAAGTTCGACAAGCTTTATTTAAAGGGAGACATGGTAAACATTTGCAACTCTGAGGGGCCTGATGTTTATCACCTGAAACCAGCCCACCCAGAAACAAAGGAGAATGGCTGTGTCTTATACAATCTCATTGATAAGTTATGCAGCATTGAGATCAGGATTGACAGTTTGCAGATCCCTGATGAAGAACAAAAGGAACTCTCATGTGCTTCTCAGATGGATATCAAAAAGAACAACCACTTTGGAAATTTTTCATAATTTTCTAAAATATACACCTACCAAGTGATCCTGATATTCCAAACCTACCTATTTTTCCAAGAGAAAGGAAAACACTTATCTAAACAAAGACCTACAAAACGCTCATTGAAAATTAATTCACAAATCTCAGAAGATGAGAACAGTTATCTGCCAAGAAGAAAGCAAATTAAAAATTTATGTTCAATGGAATACCACTCAGTAATAAAAATGAAACACTCATATAAACACATAGATAAATAAATTTCTAAATCATTATGCTCTGTGGAATATGTACAGAAGAATGCATGCTTATAGTTATGCAAGATGGAGACTAATGCACGGCCTCTGAAAGGGAAAGAGAGATAAAGAATCCTGACTGGGAAAAGAAAATGTTGTATATCCTGCTTGCAAAGGGGGTTTCTTGTATAGATATCTCGGTCAAATTTCATAGAGTTAAGTCATTTAAAGAGCTTCAGTTTATTTTATTTAAATTATTCTTCGAAGATGTTAATAAGGAAAAATAAATGCATGGAATTTAGTCAATGATAATCGTCAACACTTCAAGGAGTTTTGTGCAGAAAGATTTGCCTTTCATATTCATCTCTACAGATATTCAGCCAGCCATAAAATCTCATTCCCCAGGCAGACTGGTTCTTTGAGCAGTATGCTAAATACATGTTTCTATTTTATTATCCAATTTTTCTTGATCAATCATTTTTGCTCATGGAAGACTGTTCTCAGTTGAGGAGGGTGATATATTCGTTCCATTCACACAAACATAAATTTCTGTTGCTGACAATGCGATAAAAAATGCACACAATGGGAATTGTCAGCAATTTCTAAAGCAAGTAAGGAAGAAAGTCCAGTGAAAGAGACAGATCAGGAACAGGATTTTACAGTGTAAGGGGAAGAACTTCAGAATTAGAGTAACTGGTGCAAAATTCCTCCCAGGCCTCAATTTCCTTTTCCTTATGTAAACTATGGGGTGGGCAATCTCCAAGCCCCTTCAACCTGGAAAATTCCATGGACCTAGAGACTTTGAGCATAGATTACCAAAGACTGAGAAAAATAAAAGAACAGTTTAAGGAAGGAAGAAATTATTATTAAACAAAAGAATATGTGCAGCTGAGTTGAGGCTGGGCTCCTGCCATCATGCAGACAATGAAGGTGTTCCATCAGGTGAGGTCCCCAGGCACACACGCCGTTCCCGCCCAATGATTACGAGGCCCAGAGGAGGTGAGGTGTGTGTGCTGGATTCTCTCAGGAGCAAGGCTGATCCTCTAAGTCCTCTTTTCCACCCCATGCACCTCAATATGAGTCAAAGGGTAGAGGTTAGAGTTCAATAGTTGACCAAGCCTCAAGTGTCCAAGTTACTAAAACTCAATGGAGTTCAGCCCCAGTACTGTTTTCTCATTAGCATACCTGAGCAGTCTCTTTCTCTTTATCCTTACAATTCTAGGGATCTTTACGCAGGGAAAGGTATTCTGGTTCCCTCACAATTTTAGAAGTGATTACAGTACAGGTTGAAATATAAATATGCTATAAGCCATAAAAACCTATTAAAAATCAAAATTAGATATCAACTAATTAAGGAAGTGAATTACTGAGTCAAAGGATTCTTCTTGGAAAAAAAATTTTCATACTTTTAAATATTGACAACACTTAGGCAAGTTTAAATGATTTCAATGTTTTGAAACAATAATTTTTGTTTTAACTCAATTCCTCAGCAACATTGCTGCATAATAATTTTCCTCACTTCCTAATTCAGAAATCTTGTTCTTAACTATGAACTTCTTTCATTAGCTTCTACTTTTCAGACAAATGCTTGCAATCTTTGCCCACAAATTACTAGTAAGGCATTTGCCTATATTTAACCTAGAATTTATTTAGAGTCAAATATATATGAATTTCTGGTTGGGAAATAGCTATTAATGACATAGGAATTGTGAGATTCAGGAGAGGAAAAAAATAATACCATGGATGTTGCTATGTTGGCATTCCTTACATGAGATATTCAACAATAGAATTAGTGAGGCGAACAAAATACATTCTTCACCTTAAATAACTTTTATGTAAGAATTTCAGAATTTGTTGTAATGCCACAATTCTCCTTCAGATTACTTTTGTTAAAAAAATTCAGACAACAGCCCATCAACTACTCCCCATCACCTGCCACCCATCATTCCATTCTCCACTTCTGTGACACTGGTATTTTTAGATTGAGTGAGATCTGACAGTATTTGCCTTTGTGAGTCTGCGTTAGTTTAACACAGTTCTCCAGGTGCACACATATTGTTACAAAAGCTAAGGGTACAATATTTCTCATGGCTGAAGAGTGTTGTGTAAGTTCAAGAAATCTATTATGCAGTAAAATGACAACAGCCAATAGTGGTACTTAGTATTTTTGAGAAATGCTAAGGGATGTCAAATGTTCCCATCACTGGATGATAACTATGTGAGATAATGCAGATGATCACTAGATTAATCATTCCATAGTATGTATGGATTGGAGAACTTGCAGTATGTTTTGCAAAATCTTTACTATCCTACAAATACTAAAAAAAAGAACTATGTCTGTATTAAACATTAATAATCCATAATGACTTAAAATCAACTTTAACAATTACAATATGCATTTTAATGGATTTTCACTTGAGATGACAAATTCTTTGGACGTATAATTGAAGTTTCCATGAATTAATATTAACATAGGTTTCATTTAAAAAGTCTCATTCTTCTTGACAGTAATATGAGAACTCTAGGAGATAAGGCATTTGCTCATGTTACATAGGAAAATGTTCAATTAAATCAAATAAATGCAGTAAACTTGGGAGCCCTTTAACAATGATAAAAATCAAAATAACATTGATAAATGAATTTTATTCTACTCTGTGTTCTACATGGGAAATATGAACTATATTAAATTCAGGTTCCTTTTCTTAACAGGCTCATCCACTATTCATAGACCTCCAGTCATATGTTTTAATTCCTTTCTCATTCCTAGCATTCCTTCTAATACAGTATAGAATCCAGCAGAATGGTAAGTCTAACATTGCTAAGAGATTCTTCCTGTTTAATTCAGTGAAATGAATTTTGAGAAACGAGTTGAAAAGGTCTGAAGTAAACATGTGCACATTCTGACTTCCTAACTGTACTTTACACTGAGGGTGACAGTTCAGCCTCACCGCTTAGGTCAGAATCAAGAGAGTCTAACACATTAGGAGCCAACTCTTTCTCTTGCGCCTGGCACTGGAGTCTTTCAGTGGCTTCTGTTGATGGTAACCACGTGTGGCCCAGGAAATGTAGCTGAGGCAGATAGCCAAAGGGTCTTCGGGATGGCAGTCCGCCCACATACCAGCTACCTCTGCTCTGTGCATGCCAGGAGACCTGGCCAACCCAGAGAAATTTCCAGTATGAGGCTTAATAAAAAAGTAACATTGTAACAATTTATCTCTTGACATTTTGAAGTGGCAATGTGACCACCCTGAAAACTGTTTCCTAAAATAGTGGAATCCTTTCCCATTTCCAAATCTTTCCACAGAACCTAAGGTTATACAGTATAAGTGAAAACAGAAGGTGCTCTTGATGGTTAAAAATGATCTTCATGAATTACACACCAAAGATATTTTATTACGTCTAAATTTATACCAAAACTTAACAACAAGCAAAGATTTTAAATATCTTACCTTCGTCTAGAGAAATGTCTTACTTCCTGAAGGGCATTCGTTGAGTTGACGGGTTATCCTGAGGACCTGAACACATTAGGTACCCTATAAAAATAAACAAGTTCATGGTTAGAATTCACTATAAATCACACTTTGCTCAGTCTATTAATAAGCACTCCAAAAAATGAAAACTCAGTGTAAAATTCTTCCAATAACCTTAATATTTTAAATGAAAATGAAAAGTAAGAAGGAAAATTGTGTCACAGGTGGCAGGCCCTAAATTTAAGAAATATTTACCTCTTGCAAATAATTCACTGTCCTCCCCCAAACAAATTCCAATTTGTATTTACTAATTGGATTTGAGGTACTTTGAAATAATTCATTATTTAGGCTCTAACAGTGTGAAGAGTAACTACGTCACCTGAGAATTAGTTGAAACACTAGCACATTCTGTTGATTTATTTCCAGCTCTATGATGTCACTAGTGTTTCTCATCACCTGTGACGAAAAGCTGCAATTGACAGCCAAGCCAGGCCATGATTTCATGGCACTAGCACCAGGTAACTGTATTGAACAAAAGCGTTTCCATTTTACTGAATGAGAAAATAAGCTACATATGTAAAGTAAAAAGAAATTTTCAATAGCTGAATTTTTCAATGATAAAACTGAAAATATGTTTGAATGATTTCATTTTACTAAAATACATGGTTTGCAGCATTGATTAGATATTTGTCATATGAACACATTTTAGAAAACAAATAATGAACACATATTAGAAAATGAAAGAAATTAAAATCTGAATCAAAGACAATGGTGCTGCATTTGGAAAAACTACATAATTTGCTCAAAAACAGTATACAATGGAAGTAGCTGGTTATGAATCTCATTATGCATCACTAAACTTATTGAGATAAAGAATCAGTAATATGATACAGATCCTAAAGTATTATTTACTTCACAGTTAATTCCAATTCTCTTTGTTTTTGCTATATAATTTTGAGAAATAAAAATTTCTATATTAATCTATTTTGAGAAACATAGAATCTATTACTCAATTTATCAATTCAATAGACACTTATTTTACCCCTTAATATGTGATAGGATTAAAAAAAACTCAGAGTTAATTTCAGCAGAAAGATAATCTGTTTGGCCAAACACATATATAAACATTGACCACTCCAGTGTCAATCTCATAACCTGTATCTCTTGTGTACATGCATGATGAAATGGTGAGATGTTGTCAAACTAGCAGTTAGGTGGAAAATGAGAGTTTGGAGGAGGATGTCAGTTAACTGAAATCTCGTGGTTGTGAAGACTCATCTGTGTTGGTATTCACCTCACCATAGTACAAAGCAAACGTCAGTAAGCAGAAGTTAAAATCTCAACAACAGAAAGAAAGACACCAGAGCTGGTGGAAGCTTTGGGCTGAGGGCATAGTTCAGTGGGAGGGTCCTTGCTTCCAGCGCTGTCACAACAACTACAACCACAACCACAACCGCAACTGCAACAGCAACAGGCAGGCGGAGTTGCAGGGAGCATCTCCCACAAGAACAGTCATAGGATTTTAAAGAAGAGAAAGGAGACCACTTAGGAAGTGACACCGATGAGGAAAGAGCACATTATCATAGCTCCCATCTCGGAGTCATGAGTGATGGGAGAGAGAAATAGCCACCTCTTGAAAGGTGCTGTGAGAAGCAGAGACATTTGACTGCATTTGGGGAGGAGATAAGGAGAAAGACACAAATGCGGCTGAAGATAAAGGGGATTTGTTCTTGAGCTCAAGAGAGCAAGCCGAAAGAGTGCCAGGAGACAGGGAAAATGGAGGAGCAGCACCAGCGCCTTGGGAGCCCTAAGTCCCTTTTGGTGACTGACTTAAAATGAGAAAGTGGACATGATGAGTGAAGTCCTGATGCTCCCATCGTGGACAGCAGGGACACAGCTCTGAGTGGCTGTGGAGTGAGGGCACGGTGACGTGGGCTTGTCAGGAATGCTCAGGGGTCTTAAGGATGGTGCTCTCTGACCCAGAAAAAGGGTGTCTGAATTCCTCTGGGCTTCTGAGATGGACCTTTCAAGGTTAACAAAAGGGCAGTCTTTCCCTCCCTCAGCACTGGTAGCATGTGAAGAAGGGCATATGCCACATGTGGACTTCCTTACAATTGGCATACCACTAGAAAACGAGGATAAGAGATAGCTGGATAGTCAGCCAAAAGACGGTCAGTCAGAAAATCCTCTCGGAGTTAGTGGCATTTTATTTGGAATCTGAAGAAAGAATCCACATGGATATCTGAAAAAGCATGTTCTGAGCCAAAAGAGTAAGTAAATGCAAAAGCTCTGAGGAAAGATCATATATAGAATATTCTAGAAACATCAATAAATTCAACAAGAAATGAGTGAGGAGAGTGCTGGAAGGGAGGCAGAAGTGAAAAATGCAAGTGATTGTAACTAGGAACAAATTTCAAGTGATAGCAAAGTAAATTAGTAACATTAGCAAGGATCAATACCATAAACATAACTTCTAGTTTTACAACGATGTATTTGTTAGATTGAAGCATTGTAGGAAACACGTATGTAGCTATGAAGAAAGTCATTAAAATAGCTTACTCACACACTGCTATTTCAATAATTTCTTTCAAATTGGCCACAATATAACTGTAGTCTTGGTGGAAAATATTAATCTAATACACAGGATATTGTTCAATTGAATAGTTATAACTTTAGTTAAAATATATTTGCCTGAAGGAATAAAAGTGTTCTTCTTTAATAATGTAGAGTACTTGCTGAAATAGATGAAGTTTTTCCTCTGTCTTTGGGAAAACTATATGAGCCAAGCAGGCACCTGCAGATACAAAATAACTGATCCAACCTGACAGTTCTGTTTTTTCAATTCACACCATATAATTTTTCTACAAAAAAATCTGTCAAAAGAGGTTCCATTAGTGTCAGGTAAAGATTCCTAACAAGTATACTTTTAAGTTGTTCTAAAACGATAGTAACAAGTGAAACTAAATGGGAGACTCCTATTGCAAATAGATTGTAATTCTTTGTCTTATCTACTTCTTTTCTTTGATGCTGGTGTTCTCTTGGAAACTCTAAAGGAACAGTGACTTTGACAGATGGGATGCGTGCTGGTTTCTACAGGGGTGTACTCAGAACAAATAATACATTATGCTCTCTGCTAGACCTGTTTTCGTTAAGTAATGATTTACTAGGAGTTAATAGAATCAAACGTACTTGGATATTTTCCTTAAAAATAACAGTGAATGTATTGGAAAGACTTAAAAGTATCATTATATTTCTGGAAAAGGGGATTTAAATTTTAAAATATTTTTCCCTCTTATACTCTTCCACCTTTCCCCCATTTCCTCCTGTGTTTCATGAGAGAATGGCAAAATTAGATAATTTGGCCAATAGATATGAATAAAGACTAATTTATTGAGGTTTAATTTCATCGAAAATGCAAAACTTCAAATGATTTTGATTAGAATTAATATATTTTCTGTATTTTTAACAACTTGAAGACATGTGTGCCCTGAATATTAGTATATTAAATGTGTGTAACTTTAATTAATTTCCTATTTTTACCTTCAAGGTGTAATTTACGTATATTATTTATTTATTGATACATTCAAAATTTATTAAACATATCAAGTTGTCAGTAAACATTTTAAGTGAAAAACTTCAATAGACATGAAATTATAACCTTCTGAAATGTTAGGATTCCTATTTTGCTGCCATAGCCCAAGTGGATAGAAAAGTACTGGGATGAGTTAGACTTTGGAAACACACGTAATGACTGTTCTTTTAAGTAAACATCTGCATGAGTGAATGTTCTCCCGTCTCTTTTCCTTTGTTTCTGAGGGCTCAGACTGGTAACGAAGGATTGCACAACAACATGGTGAATGGAAGGACGGCCAGTGACACTGAATGCTTAGAAACCATGTAGATTAGGGTCCAAGTCCGACCAGGAGTTCCTGGGCCCAAGTCTGTGGGCAGAGATTAGTGAGGCCTGGTGAGATGCAGGCCCGCGTGTCAGATGGGGGCTGACACCTGCACTGCCCACCATCACAGAGAGGTCAGCAAATACACATGCACTTTTCCAGGACCCAGAAAATTAAGCTGCAAAACATTTGATGCCTTCTACAATATAAGCAAAAAATATGCAAATCAGTAATTTATAAACACTTAGCTCAATGCATATTAAACTTAACTCTCAACATTGTTGATTGCAAAATAGGAAGCTTTTTAATGTTAAATTTTTGTTCCTTTACAAGTATCCCCAAGTGTTTATGATGATGTTTGAAAACAATCACAGAAAACATGATGAAATAAATAAGTTTTCAAAGAATTTTCTAAGTTTTTCAAACCATGCTTACCAAGAAAACAAGGGAGATTTTAATATATTTGAATGCTATGTCATAAAACTACCAAAACATAAAAGTTAAAAAATAAATAAATAAATATAGGTCTTCCAGAGACCTAAAATAGATTGTACCATACAGTATTTGTTTCCAACATAGGCTGAAAATAAAACTAGTTCAATTGAAATATTTGTATGGAATCCATCCTTTAAGCAATTTTTAAACACCAATCTGTATGGTTGTCTCTAGTTGAGGCTGTATACTAGAAACCAAAAGCTTCATCATTTTTATTCTTTAATCAGATTACAGAGAATATGTAAATAGAAAATTAATATATTTGTCATTCATTTAAAACCCTTTTCAATAACTTTCTTATATAAATTTCTTAGTGTCTTTTTCTCAGCAGACTTTAAATCAGCATGCATAATTTTCTTGGGACACTTTTGGGTCATTAAAAGGTCATGAAGGAAAATCCAAGATAATAGATAATTTCTAAATGCTTTTAAAAAACTGAATTGTAGTAATTTTCCCCTTTGAAAAAACCCAATCTATAAATTATTATGGAACTAATCATCTACAGTTTGAATTCTTAACATTTATTCATATGCTAATATTAACTTGTAAACTTCTATTGGTATTTATTTTATAATATATACTCATTATTTCCATTAATATGAACCTTATTATATATATTATTTGTACTCACACACTCCTTGAGAATCCTTAACTGAATTGTACATATTCTGTTTAGTACCACTAACACTTCTAGAATTTATTTTCTTCTGAATATAGTATATGTGACCTCCAACTCTAAATGGATAAAAGTCCTCATTCCAAACATATGTATTTTCTTTTTGGAACGAAAAATATAATTTCTCTTTACATTAGTCACTTGATTCTAATTACAATACACATTTTTGTTACTTTTTGAGAATATCTGCTGTAATAGACTTTTAAATACTTTATCTGAAGTTCTGTTGCCATCTAAACAAAAATATTCAGTTGGAGAGTAAAACCACAAAAATCATATAAAGTGAAACTATGAGACTCTCAGTCCACTCAAGCAATGTCTTTTGCAAGTCCATAAAAAATAGTGATTCATTGTCTTTGGGAATAAATTAAATGAATTGCTGTTTTCTTCTGCAGCCCTCATATGTGTCATGAAAGCATGCAGACTTTCGTTCTTGAAGTTATTTGCTGTGAATAACTCTCGTTCTTTTTCTTTTTAAGTTAGAGGGCAACAAGCACAGTTTTATGCTTGGTAATAGCTGCAACTGTGCCTGTGGAGTCAGTGTGTGACCCAGAGGCTAGAGCTGCACGCTGTGCTTTGTGATGTGTGCTTCTGTGAGTGGACACAGGTCCACCTTCCTGCACAGGGAACACCCAAGCTCTCTGCCCATTGCTTCCATGCCTCACCAGCCCTGCTCCTGCCTTAAGTGCTGTAGGACCTCACTCACATGGGACCTCAGAGTGGATCCCTCTGAGGTTGGGAGTAGAATGGCAGTGACCACAGGAGGGGACAAGTGGGTCCCCGGGTACCAAGTTAGCACCAGGTAGGAGCCAGAAGCTCCAGCCTGCTACTGCACAGCACGGTGACTTCGGATTGCAATGTGCAGCACATTGCAAAAAGCTACAGGAAAGAAAGTCCCGTAACTTGAAAGCTTTTACCATACAGTAATAATAAAAAATTGAGGAGATACCTGTGACTTCGTGTAAAGCATTATGCAATGTATATGTGTATTGTAACACCACAGTGCTCCATTAACATGTAGATCTTTATGTATCCGTTAGAATACATTTAATTTCAACTAGTGTAGTTACTAAAAAGACATTTCGATAGTTGACTGTCCATTAAAATCAGTCAGAACTCTCTGGGTGAGTCTTTTGGGTTTTGCAGTTAGATGAAGAGCTACAGCTTAGACTGGAAACGTCTAGGCCAGGATTGCTGGGAAAGCGCAGGGCACAGTGGTGACGCAGGTTCTTGTGGGAGGATTAGACTCTGGTGCCACTGACTTTCTCCACCCTACCCTTGGACAGTGGCGCAGGCTGCAAGCAGCCGATGCCTCCCGCAAGGCACCCAGAGCCAGCAGGCACCACCCCCAGCCGGGGTGAAGCAGGCTGAGGCAGCTTCATTTCAGACGCCTGCGCTGAGGCCAGGCCACCCGGCGGTGGACACAGAACGCATGGTGCGTGCAGACTGCGTGGTCATGAGTCCCCTAGACCTCGTGATCACCGGTTACCTTAGTCCTCACGGATAGAACAACACAGTAGAACTTGCACAATGGCAAAAGGGTAGTGACAAACCCAGGTCAGAGATGACAGTCACTTCTGCTCAGCCGGGCAGAGCCAGCATTGCAGAGGACCCATCTTGCTGAGGCTAAGGGAATGCCCGGGAATTGACAGCCAGGTATTTTTTCTAAGTAAAAAAAGTTTTTGACTGAATATATAAAGGAAAGAGAAAAACACAAATCTAATGGAGAAAGCTGTTTGATTTGTTATACTCTCATAATAAATTCATCATAATACGATAGCATTGTGAAGGATAAATAAATAATACAGTAACTGAAGATTCTATCTTCAGAATAGTGTCTTACTATCTACTCTCTCCAGTGGAGTTGGATCAAAAATCAATCATTTCCAAACACATGGTTAACCTACCAAATTCAAACTCCAAAAGACTCTAAAACATAATGTTAAGTTAAAATTTAAAGATATGTGCGAGTATGCGTGTGCACCTGCCCGCATGTGTGTAAATGACGAATCTGCCTGTTGGTAAACAGGTACAACATGGAAATGCAGACAATTAGGCTAGAGAGGACATGAAATTTTCTCCTCCAACAATTTTAACTTTTGAATGATACCAACTTTGTAGACAGAAGCCCCACCCAAGAGAGATCAAAAGATAGGATAGCCTGCTCAATTTCTATTTCTCCCTGGATGAACAACACATTAAAAGCAAACAATATTTAGTTCTATTTTTAAAGTACTATATATATTTATTAATTCATAAAATCACAGGAAAGAAGCAAATAATGAAAAATTATTTAGGCTGTTTCTCCTGAAACTAGCCTTTTGGTAGTTAATCACTTCCAGCAATTATGGAAGTAATTCTTGGTAACCTTAGTCTTTCTCATGTTTCTTCTAATAATAAGATGAAACTGATAATTGCAATCAACTACATATTTTTCTCTTCCTTACTAAACATGGAAATATTTCAGTTCATGGTTAAATTCCTTCACAAAATTTTGCACAAGAACATATTTTATTTCCATTCAGATATCTTACTCTGATACGAATGTTACAGTAAGACTATATGATACTGTATAATTTTTAATTAACCCAATAATATAATCATTTGATTTAAACAAATGCATTGAATAATATTGTAGGGATAACTGTGCCTCACTATTTTTAACTATGTCCAAGTTATTGATATTTTTTCTTTTCATTTTTATAATTTTTATTCTTTTGCCAACTTCTTAGCTTGTATTTTCTTGGCTAAATGAAGTGCTCCCCATGTTTAAACTTTTTGCTCATCTTTTAATTTTTTAAATTTTAATTTGAGAGGATACAGCTGAGATGAAATTCCCTTCGTTTATACTAGCTTTCAGCATCATCGTCACCAAATTAAAACCAAACCAAGCATTGATATAAGGTGCTATTTGGAGATAAGTCAATATTTGCAGAGCGTACTTTACAATCCTTCACTGGAGAAAAGAACTCATTTCACAACATATCAAATGAAGGTGCACAAAACAAAAATCTAAGAACTTATTAACGTTCAAAATACTCTCATTTCTGCATCATACAAAGTACTGGACTATGAGATCATTAACAAGATGAAAGAGGCGAGCTAAGTCCACATGAAAGTGCACATGGAAACTGAGGGTGGGGTCGTGGACAGAGACAAAGAGAGTTACCATCGGGAGCTCCTGTGCGTCTTCTTTCCTATCAGGGGCCGGTGATCTTTTATACAGCAGCTATTTTCATCTTCCAAAATCACATTCCTGACTTGTTTTAAGACTCTAATCCAGAGGCAGACAATTTTTCCTAAGCGGTTGGTGGTCAAATAAAATAAAGGACCCGGAGTTGTGGTGGCTGCCCACAAGTCAACTGATTAAACTCTGCAGTCTCTGCAGTTTGTCAGAAGCCTTTTTGCTGCCTTACATTTGCTAAAAATGGAAAAGGTGAAGCTTTCAGGAGGAGCGGGGCGTGCAGCACGGAGCTGGTGGGGCCGCGGGAGCATGTCACCCACGGGTCTGGCCAGAGCCAGTCCCCAGATTCTGATGGCGCACCCCTCCTGTGCCTGTGGGAGTCAGCAGGCACCCTGTCTCCTGGTCCCTAGGGCCACCCCAGGCCCTAAGAAGCACTCGCGCATGTAGCCTGAAGGGGATTCCACACACAGCTTGCCTGCAGGAGGAATGCGTGGGTTTCTCTCTTGGGAATAGAGAAGGACAAGACAAAACAAAACTGGGTCACTGCGGGCGACTGAATGCAGCAGACCTCCGGACATCATTTTACTTTTCCGTCACTGTTTACTTTTCGCAGTTTTAACTTTTGATTTGCCAGAGATACGAGCGTTGCGTGTAAAAAATTAAAAATGGACTATTTCATTTTTGCCCATCAATTTCTGGACCAGTACAATATACCCTGGTCTGACTCATTCGTTTTTGCCCTTACCCTAACTTGATGTTTAAAGTAATAATGTTTTCATGTTTGAGTAGAGGTTTATCACAGGATAGTTTTATTCTTTGCCTTTTAACTTGCATTTTAATGTAATCATTCTTTATCTAAATATCAGTATTTTCAGTTTAAAATATTAAAAACAAGCATAACTTTATTTTATAAGTACTATTCTTTATTTTTCCTGACATTGCTTTTCCTACTCTAAAATTGGCAGTACGTTTCACATTCACTGGACTTGACTACTTGTCTCAACATATTTCGTCAGTCATTATGGTCGCTGAGTTGACAATAAATTATTTAACTGCAATAACTGTTCTCTGGTGGACAGCATTCCTTAGGATGAACTCCATGAAAATGTAACTACTTCAGGAAAACCTGAAATTGCAAAAACATATTTAAAATTTCAACTTTCAAAATAAATTAGATTTGTTTCTTGTTTCTTAATTTGTTTCTTAAAATTGAATTGATCCAGAGCTATTTGCTTCATTATGTGCTATGCAAGAAACAGCATGAATGATGAACCACACAAAACTGAAAGAAAAAAGAGTTGCTCTTCAAATTATTTTTGGGTCACACCTGAGTCTCCATTTTCTCATCCATTAAAATGAATAAGCAATAACCAGTTCTTAGGTATTTAGTGTAAAACTGATGGTTTTAAACATTTAAAACAATAAAATAAAAGTATTTTTTGAAATTGTGTGTATTTCTTCTCTGGTCTCATGGTTTCTTTATTTTCCAAAAGTAATACCAATTTGATAATCACAAAGTAGTTTTTATTAATAATTTTGCCTATATAAATAAGAAAACCATTAAAAGCATTGTATAGACTTATAACTCACTGCTTAAACTATTTACTCTCAGTTTTTGTTTTGCGGTTGACATGAGGCTTACAAAAAACTCTCGGGATCATAAGCTATTTGAAAACATAGAAGCTTGACATGATTGTGAGGGCAAGAAAAACAAAATGAAACAAACAAAAAATATACAAATAATAAACTTGACACTTGCTCCCTCATTTCTCCACAGCTGGTACATATCTGGTGCTGCATGTTATATCTTTTGTATCATTTAGCTCAACGTAAAGGTAGTCACTGGCACATTTATTTGTCTTAGGTTTTGCTTTTCATACCAGTGATACAAATGCTTTCCACACTGTGTTTATACTAGAGCATTCTGAGTTTATCTGCGTATTGCTAGTCCCAGTGAGTTTTATACCTTCAGATACATTATTCTTACCGTGAACATCTACTTTTTCAGTTTGAAGAACTCCCCTTGGCACTATCGGGAGAATCAGTCTGGTTGGAGTTATTGGAGGTACATTCTTAGCTTTTGTTTGTCTGAGAATGTCTTTAGTTCTATTTCACTTCCAAAAGATAGCTGTGCTGGATACAATATCCTTTGTTGGCAGTTTTTGCTTGATTGCCAGCTCTTTTTCTTTATCTTTTTACTTTCTTTCCTTAAGTATTCTCTAAAAACGCTTGCTACCCTCTCTTGGTCTTTGAAGTGTCTTCGGAGGAGGTGGCTGTGAGGGAAATAAGCACACCCAATTTGTTGTTACTGTTGGTGGTTGTTCTCTTGCTGCCTTGAGATTTTTTTATCTTTCACTTTTGAGAAGTTGACTGTAAGAAATCCTGGGGAACATTTGGTTGACTGAAACCTGACTGGCAACCTTTGACCTTCTGGTACCTGGGTAATTGTATCTTTCAGGGATTTGGGAAATGTTCTTTTGTGACCTCTGCCTATAATCGTTCTCAAGCCTCTTTTGAGCTCCAAAAACCTGAATATTTGCTCTTTTAATGCTCTTTCAATGTTCTTACAGGCTTTGTTTTTTATTGGTCCTCAATCTTTGTTCTTTCTTTTCTTCCAAGTGTATTTTTTAAAATAGTCTGTCTTCAAACACATGGACATACTCTTCTGTTTGATCTATTCTACTATTGATGTATCCTCTTGCATTTTAATTTTATCTAGTGTATTTCTCACCCCAAGAATTCCCTTTGATTTTTTAAAATTGCTCCTTTCTCTATGTTAAATTTCTGTTACAGTATTGAAACTTTTTCTGTTTTCTGAACACCCATTAAGTTTCATTAATATAGCTGATTCAATTTCTTAATCTGAAGTTTCCCTCATACAAGTTATTATTTGTTCAGTTTTTGGCATTTTATTATGACTATAGGTTTTGGTCAGGGTTTCCTGGAAACTATTGATGCTTGCATTGTGATGTTGCTTGACCATTGAAGGATTAGGTATTTATTCCAGTCTTCAGGATCAAGATTAATTCTGGCCTTTCTAGAAATTCCAAGCAGGCTACGAATATGTAGTGATTGCTGTTTCAGTAGTAGATGGCATCTGAACTCTATGTTTGCTTTGTGGTGGATGTTAGAGTGTTGTCACTATACCAGTTCTAGAGGGTGATTCAGGTCTAGATTTGTCCGAAATCCACAGATGATGGTTTCACCATGAACCAGTGAAATACTAAAAAGTGTGGTTCATCTCCTTAAGCCTCTCTCTGAGATTAGGCAGGGCCAGATGCCTCATCCAGTCTCTGGCTCATCCATGTGAACAAACTAAGGATGTTCTGACACAGGGGAAGCTTGGTTCATGAACTTAATTTTTTCCACAGTTCTGGTCACAGACTGAATCAAATTCAATGGTGAGGTTCAATGGGAAAATTTGATTTAGTTCTCATCCAAAATATTTTGTGACCAAAATAATGGAAATAAGTCTGTGAACCAAGAAATAACTACATTACTATGTTAAGGTATAGATGATATAGAAA
>RJWT010014433.1:0-21067 GCA_004365215.1 Cuniculus paca | reverse complement strand
TCAGGTCCTTCACCCATGATACAAGGAAATGGTAGTTTGCAAAAGTTTTGTAAAAATGACAGATAATATGCAGGAAGTACTCAGTACACCATAAGTGCTATATAATGGCATTATTTAAGCAGTTTAAAAGCATCCATTATTGACCCCTATCATGGAGGTTTTTACAAGGATTAAAAGGAAAATACATGCAAAGTACCTGCTGCATAATTGCCCCTAATAATTGGTAGATTCTGATGTAAATTTCAAGGAAGACAGTTATTTAATGGGCTTCTTTAAGTGTAATTCTCAATTTGAATTTAAGTCTTGGTTCTAGTGCTAATTAGCTATGTGCTCTTGAGTAAATCATTCTGCGCCTCAGTTTCTTCACTTGGATAAACAAGAAGCCAAGATATCTTTTCTAAACTAAAAGGAGAGTGTTCTTATGCTTTGCAAGGAAGGTGCTTTAGGGTGCTAAGGAACATTTCAGGAGCCTGTCTGTTACTAACAAGTTAGGGTTATTAAACTTGCAAAATGAATGAGTTCATCGTAAATGAGAATTTTAAGACAGTAATTCATACACAGTCCGGTTAATTCTTTGAAGTTTATTTGCTGAGCATCTGATTCCTGGATAAAATTGTTCTGAGCTTCTGTGAAAGAGATTCTGATGGAGTCATGTATGCTTTGCTTTCACTTCACATCATACGTTTTGTACACTTTGAATTTAGATGCAGACTTTCCTGCTGGTACTAAGGAAGGCGTGGACATATCACCTTCAACTTCCTATCTGACCAGATAAGACAGCAACCCAGCAAACCTACCTGCAGTTCTAATTTTTTTTTTCAAGAAAAACAACACACCAGTCAACATTTCCAGTTCACTTTGAAAGAACTCTTCCTCTTAATTAAACAGTTATCAATGACATGCTCCATGAAGTGCTTCTTTGGGTCAGATTAAGTATTGGTGTTTGCCTGTGTGGTAGGGGTAAAGGGACAGATTGGTAAATGCAAAAACTCTGCTTTGGGGTTCTTGAAACGAATGCTGTTAATGGGCTTCACATAGTAACCTTAGCCAGCAGACACATTCTTCACCATTTATTTGTTTTGGTGTGCTTGGTGCCTGACATATAGCAGCTGCTGAAATGTTTGTTGAATAAGAAAAACATCTTTCTCTGGGCTCCACCAAGGAGAAGAGTGTACATAGTAGATACTGTTTTAAAAGATCTTAATGGGGTTTAGGAAGTTAGGTTTAGGACCAGCCAGAAAAGGGGAGAGACTGGCTTGGCATCTATTGTTGATTCTCTGTGCAGACTGATGAAGGGAGGAATGGAATAGCATGAAGAGGTTATGCTGTGGGCTTTAGCTTTCATCCTCCAACCCCGATAAGCCATGTTGTCCTTGCCCTTGGTTAGGTATTAGGTGTGTGTAGGTTATAGGGAATGGGTGGGAATGGCTGAGCCTGAACTATTGCAAAGAGGATGCAAAGCGGGAACTTCTGAGACTACAAGTGCTTTTATCTGTGAGATAGAGAAAAGTGCTTTTCTCATTTGGACCTTGATGCTGCTCTGTCTTTGAGACCTTTTGTATTGAAGCTGTACCTTCCCTGGTAGAGGAACAAGAACTTCCCTTTATTCCTGACTGCATGCATTGTCGCAGCACCACAAGAGAGTCACATGAAAGGCCTGATAGTATGAATTAGAAAGCAGCATAGTGGACTGGAAGTCTTAGTTCAACCAACAACTGGTGTAGCTTTGGGCAAATTGTTTAACCTCTCTGGGCCTCTATGACAACATCTTTAATGAGCAGGATTAGACTAGGCCATCTTTTAATTTTTTTTAGCAACATGCACTGGACTGAGTGCCTGGTCCTCATACTGGCAGACAAGGGGCAAATTAAAAAAAAAAAATGTCAGGAGACAAAAAGAAGGGAACGGTTAATTCTGTTTACTAGGGCTTGGAAACGGATATCTGCAAAGCACAAATTCACCAGAACTTGATTTTGTCTTCATTCATTCACTTAACAAATGTTGGGACCAGCCAGTTATACACAAGCGTGCTTGCCGCCTATGAAGAGAACAGACAGATCTTTATCTTCCCTCAGTTCAGTCAAAATGGTGGCAGTAGGAAAGGGTGTGAAGATGAACTGTTAATATCTAACATTGAATGAATATTTAATTTTACTACATTTCACTGTCTGATTTTGATGTGGAAGTGATTATGCCCATTTTGATGAGAAAACTGAGGGTGAAGAATGAGGCAAACCATCTGCCGAGCTCACACAAATAAGAGGCCATTAGGACTCAAACCCACACCTGCCTGTCCTCAAAACTCCAGCTTTTAACTGTGACACAATTTTATGAATGGAGAGGCTTTTAAAATCACAGTGTGTGGATCCTTCTTTCCTCTGCACAATTCTTTCTTTGGGTAACAGGGCACTTGCTTTCCTTTGGAGATCTGACCTCTTCCTCTCTCAATCCAGATTTGCAAAGTGGTGCCCTCCTCCCCCTGTAGGTTTCAGAGGTGAAGTCATGACGCAGAATTCGCCTATAGGAGTGCACATCCTTCTGGGGATGATGACTGGCCAAGAGATGAGCACATGATCAAGTGTACCAACTGGAATCAAGGCCTGGGATTTTGCTGGAACAATTAAAAAGGCATCTTAGCTTTTCCCCTATGACTGTTTAAGGAGTAGACTGTAATCCCAGGGTAGCTAATGGCCTCTGCAGTTCCCAGAAGTGGAGAGGGAGTCTGCCTGAGAATGAAGCCAACAGAATAAAAGGCAGACTCAGAGCGTAGATTTCAGGAAAACACCTTTTATGCTCATGGGCCTAGTTTTGCCTGGAACAGACACTATTCTCATGCTTTTCAGTTACTTTTTTCCCCTCTTAAGACTGAGTTGCTATCACCTGCAATCACAAATTCAGAATGATATAGTATCCAAGGATGTGCAGTCTTTTTATTTCTTTCTCATTAGTATATTTCTCACAATGCCTATAAAAATCTTCAACTTCAACTTCAACTTTTGTTCTTGGAGATAAACAAGATGTGGTCTTTTGCATGAGTCTTTTGCCTTTGTTATACTCACATCTCTGTTCTTGGAGTCATATTTTTATAAATCAAGCAATGCCAGACTTCATATGCTTAAGTATGAATTGGGCAATGTTTGGTTTATCGCGGCATGCGTGAGAGAGAAAAAACAGAAAGAAAAAGGCTTTTATTGAGGGCATGGGAGGGCTGCCGAAGAGACACAAGCATCCTCTGAAAGCTTCAGGAAAAAAATGCCGAAGTTATTTGGAATTTGACAGAGGCGGGGTAAAGGGGTGGGCGGAATGACGTATTGGAGGAGCATTGGCGTGTGCGTGAAAAGTGGAAGGTTTGACTTTTGGGTTCCCAAGAAGGAGGGAGGCGCTGTCCAGTGCCATGTTAACCCGCACATGGGAAAAACCTGTCAGGTAAGTCCTTATGGAGTGGAAATTAATATCTCTGCTTCACCCCCCACTCCCCAGCCCCAAGCCTCAGCCACTCTGTTCTGGCTCCTTTGCTTACCACGTTGGGACCCAAGACACAGCTCTTCTGAGAGTGGGGATGTTGCTATGAGAGTTTGTGTGACCCACCATGTGAGCTATGTAAAAGCCAGAAGGGAGGCTTCAGATGACCAGAATGGCTTTCTCCCTGGTTCTGATTTTCAGTGATGTCTTCTCCAGGCTCAGAGTCCCGGCATCCCACTCTGGATAGCCTAATGATGTAGTCCTTCTCCTCACAGGCTGAGGATTCATGAAGCATCTGAATTGTATGACTATGTGATTCTCAACTCTCGACCATTGCCTCTGAAGACCTGAGGTGCTCAGCCCCACCCACAACGCACTGTTCAACTTGAAAGCATGAAGAAGCTCATGTATGCAGGTCTGTGACGCACTCTTCATCAGCCACGATTCCCCCCCTTTTATGCCCTACTTCCCTTGTAGCATCTCTGTGGTTCTCTAACCAGGCTGAAATCGTCTCTTTCTACTGTTTCAGAAGCATACCCTAAAAGATCAGTCTCAGCTTTCTATAAGAAAGGACTACACGAAGCATCATTGCTAGCCACTAGAATGGCTGTCTAAGGATGTGACTATGAATTCTAGGAGGCCTGATGGTAGCACTGGGCTGAATCAACACTTCCAAGGAAAGTGACTAGAAAGCTGGTATCCCTTTGTAGGAATAGAACCAGACTTTTCAGAAATGCTCCAAAGCAGGCAGCTTGCATATCACAATCACAACTTCCACAACGATCCCTGGAAACAGAGGATTCCTAGAAAGGAGGGATCCCCAGCATACAAGCCATATTCTTTAGCAGGGCATAAATAGCAAAGCTATTACTTTATAAGAGGAAAAAAAAAAAAACCTTTTCTTCTGTCTTCTTATATAACTGAATTAAGCTGAAAGACATAGATTGACAGGAGAAAAGTATATAGATCTTTTTTGATTTTAATACTTGTATGTGGCTACTCTGAGGAGGGGCCTACCAAAGATAGAACAGAGGAAGCTGTACCAGGACCAAAAAGAAGGATATGTCCTGTGACCTGGATGTGGTTGTAAGGGAGGTAAAAATGCTGGGAAAGTGCTCAGAACCACAGGCATCAATAGACTTATGGAAGAGACCAGCAAGGAAAAGGACTCTGCAGTAAAGCCAAGGGTGGTCTAATTTATCTTTCCAAAGAACTGTACTAAGAAGTCCCTTATAAATTTCTCTACCCAGGCTCAAAGACCTCTATTAAAATGCAAATAAGGTTTGATAAGGACTTCCCATTGAGCTGTTACCAGCAATTAGCACTTCAGTTGCCCCTCCTTTCCTAGGTGGAAATTAGCCCTGGAAAAGAAGACATATGCAGTTACATTTTGATCTCCCCAAGGGCGAAGCTGGAAATGTAGACAAGTCTGGAGAGGGAATAGCTTTTTAGGAGGCTTGGATGGGGTGGGGGAGACAGGAAAATGTCAAAACCATTTGGCCAGTCCTCAGTTCCCTTGGGGTTGAAATTGTCCATATTACTTAGCAGTATGCTTTTTTCAGGCATGAGTGACCCCACTCAGAGCTCCAGTTTCCCTTTGGAAACACAGATTTGCAAGCACATGGGAAGCCTGGGCATATGTAACCAAGGTTGCTGTCCAGGAAAATTATTTTTTTTCCCTTATCCCTAAACCGGGTCTTTGAGCCCTTTCAGACAAGCTTCTCTTTTTCTTTTTTCTTTTTTCTTTTCTTTTCTTTTTTTTTCTTTCTTTGTTTCTCAGTTCTCATTTTTGTATTTTTAAAATTTTATTCTATTTTATTTTACTAGTACGTATTTGTAGTATATAATGTTTACATTCCTTATGGGAAGCTGATGCTTGTATATAGCTCATCTTAATTCTTTTTTTCATCCCCTTTCCCTTCCCTCCCTAACTACCCCTCACCCATCTCTTGATCATCTTCCTTTTTTTTTTTTCATGTTTGTACTACATAATGTTTACATTCCTTGTGTGGGGTTGATACATGTACATAATACGTCCTGATTCCTCTTTTCAACCCCTTATCTTTTCCCTTCCTCCATCTCCCTCCATTTCTTGACCCTTTTCCCCTTTAAAAATTATCTATTGTCCTACTCCATATTATTTTTTATTTTGTTCACTATTTTTACTTTGAGTTTCTTATATAAGAGAATATTATATAAGTGGTATTTAAGTATATGTGTCAGTTTTATTTTACTTAACATTGTAGTTTCAAAGTAAAACCATTTTCCTATATATGGCTTAAATTTATCTTTATGGCAAATGACTACTCCATGGTGTGTAAAAACCACATTTTCTTATCCATTCATCTGTTGGTGGACACATGGACTGCTTTCAAAATTTAGTTACTATGAATTAGACTGCTAAAAAGATGGATATGCATGTATCACTGTGATATGATGGCTTTAACTCTTTTGAGAAGATACCTAGATGGGGAATAGCTGGGTCAAATGGAATTTCTAGTTTTAGTTTTCTGAGAAATCTCCATATTGATTGTCTTGGTTACTTTTCTCTTATTGCTGAGACAAAATACCTGATGCCCAAAGTGAAGGAAGGATAGGTTTATTTCTTACAGTGTGCTGAAGGTTTAGTCCACACTCAGCTGGCTCCAAGGCAGGATGGCGTGGCTGAGGGGCAGCCATTCATGGCAGCTGCAAGTGACGAGAGCAAACAGCAAAAGAGGGGAAAGCAGCCCTCCTTCCCGACTTTATATTGCATGTCAGCTCCACCCCTAGGCAGGTGCAGCACTCACACTGCTAATCCCAGCACTAGACAACGAACCAATCACAAATGCTAGATTCAGCCACCTCCAAGACTGCATAAGGCTTGGGGGGCCACCTAAACACAAACCATAACACTGATTTCTGCAGTGGTTACCCTAGTTTACATTCCCACCAACAGTATAGAAAGAGTTCTCCCTCTTCCCAGCAGCTCCAGCATTTGTTATTATTTGATTTCTTGATGATGGCCATTCTTTCAGGTAAGATGGAATCTCAATGTTGTTTCTAATTTGTATGTCTCTAATGGCCAGTGATGTTGAACATTTCTTCATGTATTAATTGGCCATTTGTACTTGTTCTGTGAAGTGCCCATTAATTATGTTTCCCAGTTTTGAGGTGCTGAAGTTTTCTTCTGGAGGTGGTTTCTAGGTTCTTTCTTTCTTGAGCAAAAAAACTGGTCAAGACAAGTGCAAATGGTGGCAAAGTTCTATTAGAGGTAGGAAAAGAAACAGGTTCTGCTGAGTGAGTGAGTCTGGCCCAAGTAAAAACCATAAGAGAAATAAGGGGAATCCATCATGCAAGAATAAACACAGTGGCTGGTGATTTAGTTCAGTGGCACAGTGCCTGCCTGGCAAACACAAGGTCCTGAGTTTGATTCCTGGTAAAAAAAAAAAAAAAAAAAAAAAGGAAAGAAAAAGAAAAAGAAAAAAAGAATAAACAGAATAGCAGAACCTTAATGTGGAATGTTCTTTTTGTATCACTCACTCCTTAAGCTGATGTCAGGTCTAGGCCATCCTGTAGAAACCTGCTCAAATTCTTGTGAAAAGTCTACATGCAAGGCTTTGGAAACTGCTCAGTCCTGGGATTTTGTAATAAACAGGTCACACTTACTTCTTCAACCAATTTTGGCATATCCTAATCCGCCTCAATTTCACCTGCGCATTTTTTGATTCTGGCTTTAGTTTGAGGATTTAATTTTTTTTGAGTTTTTTATATATTCTAGATATGAGTCCTCTGTCTGAGGAATTACTGGCGAATTTTTCTATTCTGTAGCTTATCTTTCTACTCTGTTAGATTTTTCTTCTGCTGTGCAGAAACTTTTTAATTTAATATGAAATGATTTATTGATTTTCAGAACTATTTGCTATGCAATTGAGATTCTGTTCATAAAGTCCTTGCTATGCTCATGACTTCAAGAGCTTTACTATCTTGTCTTCTATCAGGTTAAGTGTTTCTGATTTAACATTTAGTTTTTTGATCCATTTTGGTTTTCGTTTAGTACATGGTAAGAGATATGGGTCTAGATGCAAACTGTTGCATGTGGAGAGCCAGTTTTCCCAGCACAATTTATTAAACAGAGTATTTTTCCTCCAGCATGTGTTTTTGACCCCTTTGTTACAGATCAAAAAGTTGAATATACATAGAGCTGTTTCTGTATCCTCCATTCTGTTCCATTGATCCTCAAATGTTTTGTTGTGCCAGTATCCTGCTGTTTTATCACAGTAGCTTTGTAATATGACTTCAAGTCCAAGATTATGATGCCTTCTCACTTTCCTCTTTTTATCCAGGAATGCTTTTGCTATTCTGGGCCTCTTCTGGCTCCACATGAATTTTAGAGCTGCTTTCTCTATTTCTGTGAAGAATGAGGTAGGAATTTTGATTGGGATTGTGTCAAATTTGTACTTTAATTTTGGAAGTATGGGTATTTTGACTATACTGGTTCTTCTCATGCAGGAACAGGAGATATTGTTCCATTTTCTGATATCCTCTTCAATTTCTTTTTCAGATTACTGTGGTTTTCATGTAGAGTTCTTTCACTTTCTTAGTTATGCTAATTCCTGAGTATTTAATTTTTTATGCTGCTATTGTGAATTATATTTTCACTCTAAATTCTTTCTCAATGGGTTCATTATTAGTGTATAAGAATGCTATCCTGCTACATTACTGAATTTTGATATTAATTCTAAAAGTCTTTTGGTGGATTTTTTTGAAATCTGTGTAGAGGATTATGTCATCTGCAAATAATAATTTAACTTCTTCCTTTCTTGTATATAGTCCCTTTATTATTTCATTTTCTTCCCTCATAGCTCTTGATAATGTTTTGAGTACTATGTTAAATAGGAATGGTGATAGGGGACATTCTTGTCTTATTCCCGATGTTGGAAGGCAAGCTTTCAATTTTTCACCATTTAATATGATGTTGGCCGTAGGTTTGTCATAAATGGATTTTATCAGATTGAGATAAGGTCCTTAATTATTTTCTTCAGTGTTTTTATTATGAAAGGATGTTGGGTTTTATCAAAGGCTTTTTCTATGTCTATTGAGATAATCATGTGATTTTTTACTATGTTTCTGTTTATGTGATGTATTACATTTACTGATTTGTATATGTTGAACCATCCTTGCTTTCCTGGGATGAAGCCTACTTGCTAATGAAGTACGATCTTTTTGGTGATTTGTTGCATTCTCTTTGCCAATATCTTGTTGAAGATTTTTACTTCTATATTCATTAAGGATATTGATCTATAGTTCTCTTTTTTGCCTGGATCCTTGTCTGATTTTGAAATCAGGGTAATGGTTACTTCCAGAAATGACTTAGGGAGTATGCCTTCCCTTTCAATTTTATTAAAAAGTTTGAGGAGTATTGGTGTTAGAACTTCCCTGAAGTTTTTTTAGAATTCAGCAGTGAACTCATCTGGATCTGGGCTTTTCTTAGTTGATAGGTTATTTATCACTGCTTTGATTTAATTGCCTGTTATTAGATTATTCAGGGTTTTTTTGTTTCAATTTTGATAATCCATATGTATCTAGAAATCTATCCATGTCTTCTGAATTCTTCAATTCATTGGTGTACCAGTTTGCCAAGTAGCTGTTAATAATGTTTTTATTTTGGCAGGGTCCATTGTGTTGCATCTTTTTTATTTCTAGTTGCGCTGATTTGGATCTTTTTTCTTAGACTGGATAAGGGTTTGTCTATTTTATTTTTTCAAAGAACCAACTCTTAGATTCATTAATTCTTTGTATTTTTATTTGTCTCAATTTTATTGATTTCTGCTTTGATCTTTTTTATTTTAAAGATATTAAAACCCAACAAAACACAACAGAATAAAGCCAATCAAAATAAAGCAGTGAAATTGGTACAGAATTTTGAAGCAGGATAATAGGAAATCAACAATGGTACCATAGTATTTCTTGCTATCTTCACAGTAGTTATGCATTCCATCAGACATAGCAAAATCAAACCAAACAATAAAACCAATCAAAACAGAACATTGAATAAAGCAAAACAATAAATCAGAACAAAACAAAATGGTGGGAACAATATTGGATTTCAAAAACAAGATAGAAGGAAATCCCCCCATATTTGCCACACTGCATACAGTTATCTTTCCAATAGATGTTCAGACTACCAGCCCCCAGCCTGCAAAGTCAACCAAACAATGTGTTCAGTTGCTTTTTCTACCTCAGTTGCTTGCCAGGGCAGCAGAGGGTGGGATTCTTGATTCTTAGACCATGTGCCAGTAGGCTCATGGGAGGTGCTTTCTGGCTTCTCTCTTTCTGGGCTCCACATGGCTTTTGTTCTGATCTTTATAATTTCCTGCCTTGTACTATCCTTGGGCTTGGATTGCTCTTATTTTTCTAGGGCTCTGTGGTGCATTATTAGGTTATTTATTTGGGCTTGCTCTATTTTCATGATGTGGGCATTCACAGCTATATACTTTCATCTTAGCAACACTTCCATTGTGTTTCATAAGTTCTAGTATGGGTTACTGGCATTATCATTTAGTTTTAGAAACTGCCTCATTTCTTCCTTGATTTCTTCTTTAACCTGTAGTTTAATTGAGTGTATTGTTTAATTTCCATACATTTGCATAATTTCTGTGTTTTCTTTTGTCATTGATTTCTAACTTAATTGCACTATACTCTTATAATATGCATGGTATAATTTCAATTCTTTTATGCTTGCTTAAGGCTAATTTATTGGCTACCATGTAGTCTAATTTTGGAGATAGTTCCATGTGCTGCTGAAAAAAAAATGTTTTCTGTCATTGATGAGTGGAACACTGTATAAAGTCCCTTTGTTTGAAGGTTTGGTATGTGTTCCAGTTGGATTATTCCCTTAACCAATATACAGTGACCTTCTTTGCCTCTTTTGATCATTTTTGTCTTG
The DNA here is from genome assembly GCA_004365215.1 of Cuniculus paca. NCBI lineage: Eukaryota > Metazoa > Chordata > Mammalia > Rodentia > Cuniculidae > Cuniculus > Cuniculus paca. Next base: position 10,677 of record RJWT010014433.1, on the reverse strand, counting down.
AAATCTACTTTGTCTGAATATGAGATAGCTATACTTACTCTTTTTGTGTGTACTTGTTGCATAGAATATTGTTTTTTATGCTTTGATTTTTGGTCTAGGAGAGATTTTTTTGGCAGTAGTTAAATGTGTTTCTTGAATATACCATACTGTTGAATTTTGTTTCTTGAATGATTCTGCCAGCCTGTGTCTTTTGATTGGGGAGTTGAGACCATTTACATTGAGAGTTATTACTGATATGTATTGACTTATGCCTGTCATTGGCTTATTTTCCTCTTGTTGATTCCCTGTCTTTCTCTTCTACTTAACATCTCACCCTACCTGGTATATTCATTCTATTAGATTTTTTTTGTACCAGGAATTGAACTCATGACCTCACACTTGCCAGGCAGGTGCTGTGCCACTGAGCTACATCCCTGGCCCTCTATTAGACTTTTTATCATTGTTGGTTTCACTGTCTCCTTCTAGGGTCTCTTGGAGAAGTTTTTGGAGTGCTGGTTTAATACTCATGACTTTTTTAGGTGTTCTTTATCATGAAAATATCTTATTCCTTCATCAATTTTAAAAGATGGTTTTGCAAGATATGTCAGCCTGAGTTGGAAATTGTTTTTCTTTTGCAGCTTGAAACACTTCACTCTGAGCTCCCCTGGAGTTTAAGGTTTGTGTTAAGAAATTGACTGTAATTCTAATGGGGTTTCATTTAAGTGATTTGTTGCTTTTCTTTAACTGCTTTCAAGATTATGTTCTTTTAATTAATTAACTAATTTTTTGGTACTGGGAATTGAACTCACGACCTCACACTTGCCAGGCAGGTGCTTATGCCACTGAGGTAGATTCCCAACCCAATTATGTTCTTTTATATGGTCAAAAACTTAAAGCTTTCCCTCTAAAATCAGAAACACGATAAGGATGTCCACTATCACTACTCCTATTCTTTATAGTTGTGGAGATATTGGCCAGAGCAATTACACATGAGAAAGAAAGAAAAAGAATAATGACGGTAAAGAAAAAAGTTAATTTATCATTATTTTTAGATGACATGATACTCTACATAGAAGTTCCCAAAAACTCTACCAAAAGACTTCTAGATTTAATAACCAGATTCAGTAGCATAACTGGATACAAAGTCAACACTCAAAAATCAGTAGCATTCTTCTATACAAACAACAAACTCACCAAGAGAGAAAGTATGGAAATAACACCTTTTAGAATAGCATCCAAAGAAATAAAATACTTAGGAATCAATCTAACAAAGATTGTAAAAGATCTATATATTGAAAACTATAGTACTCTGGAAAAGGAGATTGAAGAAGATATCAGAAAATGGAAAGATATCCCTTGCTTTTGGAGAGAGAGAACCAACTGTAAAAATGGCCATACTCCCAAAACTTTTATACAGATTTAATGCAATTCCAATCAAAATACCATTAACATACCTCATAGATCTAGAGAAAACATTCCTAAAATTCATTTGGAAGCAGAAGAGACCTAGAATAGCAAAAAGTAATCCTGGGCAACAAAGGCAAGGTAGGAGGCATCACAATCCCTGGCTTGAAATTATGGTACAAAGCTACTGTGATAAAATCAGCATGGTACTGGCAGAAAAACAGACCTGATCAGTGGAACAGATTAGAAGATGAAGACACAACTACAAAGATACTGAGCCACCTTATCTTTGACAAAGGGACCAAACATTTTCTTTAAGAAGGATAGCCTCTTTAATGGTGCTGGGAAAACCTCTGCTTTCCACATGCTGAACACTAAAACTAGACCCAAGTTTATCACTATGCACTAAACTAAAGTCAAAGTAGATCACAATAGTTCAAAATATTAAAAATAGAAACAGTACATCTGCTGGAATATAGAATAGGTATAACTCTGGAAGACACAGGTATAGGCAAAGACTTGATGAACAAAACTCCAACCACAGTAATTATCACAGTGAATCAACAACTGGGATCTCATCTTATTAAAAAGATTTTGCTTTTGCACAGCAAAAGAAATCACCAACAAACTGAAAAGACAACTCACAGAATGTGAAAAAATTTTGCCAGCTGTTTTTCAGACTAAGGAGTAATATTTAGAACATGTAAAGAACTGAAAAAAATCAGACCATCCAAATTCAAAGATCTAATCCAAAAATGGCAGCTGAGATGAATACACAGTTCTAAAATGAAGAAATACAAATGGCAGAGAGCCAGACACCAGCCCTCTCCTGTTAGTCGGCGCCATTTGTGGACTGCAGGAGAGGAAAGCAAGACGTGAACAATAAGCTAAGACCTCCTGAGAGTCAGTGACATGAGTGGGCTGACTGGGGGAGAGCCAGATGCCAGCCCCTTCCAGTGCTGGGAGGGGAGACAATAAGAGCCAACATTGCCCCCACAATGATGATAGCTAATGAGGTAAAATACAACTTAATGCTTATAGTGTTTAGTGTTTCACTGACTTTGCAGGTCTAAAGTCAGTAGTCTAATCATCTATTAAGAGGATAACAATATGCTGTGTAGCATATATGGGGGATCTCCTTCTGAAGGTGGTAGCCATTGTTAATTCCCTATTATCTTGTTTCAAAATGCTGTATCATTCTCATTGTTTTGTTTGTTTGGGTTTTATTCTGTTTTATCTTGTTTGATTTTATTGTATCTGTTGGCATGGACAGCTATGTCAAAGATAACAAGATATATTGTTGATTTTACTATGTCTGAAGGTGTAGGTGGCTATTTTGAAGACAAGAGGCATTATGGTAACCATGGTTGATTTCCTATTATCTTGTTTTGAAATCCGTATCGCTTATACTGTTGTGTTTTGATTGGCTTTATTCTGTTTTATTTTGCTTGGTTTTATTTTCTTTAAAATAAAATTAAAAAAAGAAATACAAATGACAAATAAATGTATGAAAAAATGTTCAACATCACTGGTCATTTGAGAAATGCAAATGAAAATGACACTGAGATTGTATCTCATCCCAGAAAGAATGGCTATTATCAAGAAACAACTGATGACAAATGTTTGTGGGGCCATGAGGAAAACAGAGAACCCTTCTCCACTGTTGGTGGGAGTGTAGGCTGGTGCAACTACTGTAGAAATCAGTATGGAGATTTCTGAAAATACTAGGATTGGCAGTCCCATTGGATCCAGATATTCTCTTTCCGGGTATTTTCCCAGAAGAATCGAAAGCATCATACCATAGTGATATATGTACATCCATGTTTATAGCTACACAGTTTGTAATAGCTAAATCTTGAAAGTAATACAAATGCCCATCAACCAATGAATGGATTAAAAGGATTTTTTTAATATAACGGAGTATTACCCAGTCATAAAGAAGGATAAAATAGAGACATTTATAACTAAATGAATAGAGCTCAAGATCATAATCACAAGTGAGATAAATTAGATACATGTGTGTAAATATCATATTATCTCTCTGGTGTGAGAAACTGAAAATGTAAACAAGAACTAAAATGTACAATAGATATTGTGAAATAGTAAGAAACTGCTCAAAAGGAAGAAGGAACTAGGGAGGAGGGAGAGAGAAAGGAACAAAGGGAAGAAAAAAATGAGAAAAGAAAGATAAAACATAAACACAGCTTTGTTAATAAGGAATGGAAGGGGGTTTGAAACGAGTGGATGGGAAAAAAAGAGAAACCAAGATATATCATGAACAGGTACAAATTCTCTATATTGAGTGTAATCATTATGTATACCTAAATTTGTTCCAATAACTTAAATAAACTAAAAAAAAATAAAAAAGAATATGTTCTTGTGTTGGACTTCCCAGATTTTGACTATGATGTTATGGAGAGGTTCTTTTCAGATCATAGCTATTTGGGGATCCATATGCCTCATCTATCTGTATGTTCAATTCTTTTACCTTATTTAGAAAGTTTTCACCCATTATTTCAGTAGACAGGGTTTTTAATTTATGCCATTTGTGTTATTTTCTGATTTTTCACTAATTTCAATTAATCTTAGATTAGTCTTCTTTTAGTCATCTAGTAGTTGTTGGATTTATTTTTCATGTTCTCTTGTTGTTTTTAGGATGCCTTTCATTAATTGGTCTCTATCTTTTATTTCTGAGACTTTTGTCCTCACATTAGTCACTTCTGCTACCCATACTTTCAATAGTTTTTAATCTATTGAATTTCTATTTGGAACTTTTTTGTGGATACTAGTTCTTTTCTATGCTGGTCATACATGCTTTAAATCATTTTGTTTTCCTCTTCTTTTTATTAGTGTCTTCTTTAGACTTGTTAATGCTTCTGTTTAATTGTCCCAGTATCTTGTTATGTATGTTTGTTAATTGCTTTATTGAAATATTTTTGCTATCTCTCCACCAGTACCATTTTGAATAATTCAAGTTTGAGGCTTTTGTTTTCCTCCCCCTCAGTACCCCATGGATCAGCTTTGGGGAAGTTAGAAGGCTTTGAAGGCATTTTATTATCTTGTCTTCTCATGTATCTATTTTTGTTTATTGTTTGTAAATTTATTTTGTGTTGAGGTTTGTGGGTTTAGTGTAGTGGAAAGTTTTATTTCTACTATGGAGACCTTTTTAATTAATGTCTACTTTTCAGTGGTGTCCTCTGGGGATGCCTAATGCAGGTCTTTGCCTCTGTCCCAGGATCCAATCACCTCCATTTATGTGAGATGAGAAGTCACAGCATGTTTGGCTCCATGCCCAGTTCTCCCACAATGGACCACAGTGTTGTTAAAGACCCCTAGACAAAGTAGATATTGGTATCTCAAGAAAATCAAATAATAGCAAAAGCTATGAAACTTTGTACTAATAAAATCAGCATTAGTTATAGCATTAAATATAAACTGAATATTGACAAACTCTAAGAATCAATAAAGTACCAACCTTGTCCATAGAAAAAAGATCTGTAATTATAGTAAATACACTAAGGAAAACCAAACATTGACCTTCTATTGACCTACAATAAATGTCTACTAAATGGAACAACTTTACCTCTAATAAAAACAGTACATTATTTAACAGCAATAGCATGAAGGTAACTACTTATCTAGAAAGTCATAAAGCTGAGCAGTTATACTAGTACAGGTATGTGTGAGGGAGCCAGAGAATGAAAAAAGTGAAATTTGAAAAATTAATTGTTGGCATAGGAGAAGGAGGAGGAGGAAAAGGAAATTAATAGTGATAGAGAACTGGAAAGAACAAATAAGGAAAAGAAGAAAAAAAGAACAGCAAAAACAAGATAAAAGAAAGAAAAAACAAAAAGTTGGAAGGAGAAAAAAAAAGGAAAAGAAAAAAAACTAAAAAGAAGAGGGGAAAAACTCAGGGAAAAACCCCAACCCCCCCCAAACAAAGTAAATGTAAAAATAATACAAAAGAGTAAAATCAAAAAAAGATTGAGTCAAAGAAGAAAATGCCTGTGTTGTTGAGTGAGTAGCTTCCTCCTGCTGTCTACAATCTTGGGATGCAGTCAGACATGAGTTTCTATGCCTACCTTTAGGGTCTTGGAGTCATAGGAGGTGTGTTTCTCACACTAGGGTCCTCTGTTCATTCCTCCCAGACTCTGGTTACCATTTGGGCCAAGGCACGACCTTGCTTCCATGGGTGTCATAGAAGGAAAACACGATCGGCCCTCTGATCTCTGCTGGACACAGGCTACAAGGTGGGGGTTTAAGTGGGCTGTTGGATTAATGTCCACAGCTGTGGCATCTGAGAAGAGTGCATGAGTGGGGGTGCCGCTTGGGGTTATTTTTGTATTTGTAATTCCCTACTCAGATGATAGCAACTTTATCTCTCGTAATCTTTCATGCATTTCCTTACTTGACAAATGTTCCTGTATGTAACTAATTTTCCTTTGCCACTACTATCCTTGTGCCTGCATAAATCAACAAGCTTTGTCTTAATGCTTCTCAAGGCTGAGTTTCTTGACTGTCCAAACCAGTCTTTTACCTGTTTGACTTTTAGCTTTTAACAAAAGGTCTTTAAAAGCCTCCTTGCTTAGAATATCTCACTTGCTAGTTGCACCAGTGAAGTACTGTAGGCATACCTCACTTCATAAAAAATTTATTTGAGAGGTGTTCTTTCAGCTTTGAATTATTTTGAGACTGTAATCAGGCTAATAAATTTAGGCTTTTCCCTCTTTCCCTTGAGTTTTCTGAGCCCAGAATGGTTCCCAAGCTGGTTGCCTCGTGGTGGGCTGTGGAACTACAGGGTGTATTTTTCAAAGCGTTTGTTTGAGCCCCTGGGGTGATTTTAAATGTCTGCTGCTGGATGATTTATGGAAGAAAAGTAAAGCATATTTCAGATACCCCAACCTGACATCTTTTCTTCTGGTCTTGTGACATCTAAATTGGTCCTCCAATTACTTCCTAATTTTATACAGGAATATAAAATGTTTAATGCTTAAAGCTGGCATATTAATTTTATGTATCTTTTATAATAGGGTTATTATGTGCTATGTAACATTTTATAGAACACTTGGGCCTGTTGAATAACCAATATATTAGGTTCATTTGTGATTGTTTTATAGGAATAGATGCATAATTTTTCTCTTTTAATATTACAGACAATTATAGCTACACCATTATATATTGCTGCTCATATTTGTAATTTTCTTGATGCCTTACTTCTCAGTCAGCATGCTGGGCTCCATCTTCTACTTTCCACATCAGATTCTGTTATGTCTGACTGCATCTTCTTTTCTCATAGTTGCATGAAACCTCCTAGATCACTGGTGACAAATCTACAGCACATGTGCCTCAGTGACCTATTTGTATCATTGACCGCTCTATACGAGTCACCGTCATTGTCCTAGGTAACCTGTCCAAATTGGAATTCCTTGAAATATGTGAGTATGAATACATTTTTAAACAACGGGACCCAAGAAACCAGTGTTTTTGCAATATTCTCAATATCAGAGCGTGAGCAGCTTCTTAAAATGCAACTCAGCCTTCAGCTTCGGGACCTCATCCTCTATGCCTAGAATCACGGGCAGCGAGAAGGCTGTGGCTTGGTGGAGTGGCACCTTAGGAGTGGTAGCACAGGCCTCTGCATCTGCTGCCTTGCTTCCATGGGCCTGTTTTGTTTGGCTTAGTCTCACCTACCATTTTTTGAAACAGTTGGTGGGTGTGTGCTTCCAGGCAGGAACAAACAAGCAGGCTTGACAGAAACCTTGAAAATCAAAATGAATCCACTTCTAAACGCGGGCTGTTTTCTATATGATCGCCTCTGAGCTATGCTTCTGATTTATTTTTGCACCGTATTTCCTCAACAGGGATCCATTTCTTTAAGATAGAGGTAGTGAGAGTCTTTTGTTCATCCCTGAATCAGGATGGATCTTGAAGTTCTCTGGAAACATTGCTGCCATCACTTAACATGTTAGTCCTGGGATTTCATGGTGACTGGCAACAGAGCTGAAATGTTGGAAGCCCTCCAGAGACTAAATTAGGGATTGGTATTTAGCAATGAGGAAGAATGCCAAGACAGGCACTTCTTTTCCTTGAAGACTGGTTTGATGCAGGGAGATTTTTTATGTGCCAGAAGCCACATGCTAGGCTGTAATGGAGCGTAATTATTGCTCTGCATGCTGCAAAGTGCTGGACTTGACGTATCCTGCAGAATTCCAATGCCTCCTTCAACAGGCTCTAAGAAACTGCCCCCAACAGAGCCAGAAAGACTTGAATTTCTTGCGTCTGGTCTTTAAATGAAGATGTCACTGGTCATCCAGTTGGCTGATGCTTTCTTGTGGCTCCAGGCCTTTGATCTGTGACCTAGGACTCCACTGATACATACTTTCTTCTGAGCTTTGGAATACTTCCATACAAGAGAACTGAAATAACAATAGAAGAATTCATATGAATAATTCAAACATGACCTAAAATATGCCCAGAATACAAAATAAGTCATTTGTAATTATCTGGTTATTTCCGCTGAGAGGATTGAAAAAAAGGCTAAATTATTTGGGTAATTACCTTCTCCTTTTTATTTGACATGTGGAATGTTCCCAACTTCAGTGTACAATCCAGCAGCTCTTAGGAGTCCAGGATTCTGTCTCTCCCCTGGCTTTCTGCACTGAGCATTATAGGAATATGATGCTCTCAATTGTCATCCTGCAAAGTTAGGTATATTTCTTAAACATGCCTTAATCATGCTGAAATTGTTTCAACTGTTTGTTGTTAAAAAAAAAATCTTTGCATCTGGTGTCCTGCCCTCTTAAATACAATCTGCAGGATGGAAGTTAATTTTTACTGATTAAATATGCCCAGACTTCCCAAGTCATTGTCTTGATCACTAAATTTTTCTGTTCACGCTAAATCTCTCTGTTCTGAGTTCTGCCAGTGTTCACACCGTCACTGTAAGTAGAAGTGGAAATTAAGGCAAATGTATACTGCCCTCAAGACTTTTTTGGAAGAGGCACATGTTAAATAATCAAGGGTAAATAATCAGATTTTGTGTTTTGGCCAACTATCGTTTTCTCCTCCTAATAGAATCAATGCTGAATCTCCAGTTAACTGAGGCTCCCTATCATGTCCATTCCAGTGAATTTCGGGTGGTCCAGACAAGTCAAACGACAGGTTAGCTCCAATGTTTTCTACACCAGGAAGGTCTCTGGGCCACTTTCACAGAAAACCTTACTTCTTACCACCATGGTAGAGGACAGAAATAAATTCCTTCTTGCGATGTCTGCTGTGCTATGGATTCAGTTGCTACTAAACATCATTTTCAAGCAAAACACATTTAGAGTTGCAACTTTGAATCTGAGATACTAGGAACACATTTCTGTCCTAACTTCTCCATTGAGATGGCAAGAAAATATTCCAGTGACTGCCTCATTACCCATGCCATTCCCCATACTGCACCAATCATGCTGCAGGACTGTACGTATACAGGTTATCCTGCCATGGAGGAAGTTGCTGGTCTCTATTCAATAACAAAACTACTTCCTCCATGATTCAGTATATACACTGGAAATCTTTTCCTATAGCACATTATTGTTGTTTAATGCTTTTCATAGTGACTAATATAGCATTTAAAAAATGTTTTGAAGTCTAGTTCATCAAAATTTTCCTTTGTGGATGCTGAGTTCTGTGCCTTGTTTAGGAAAGACTGCTCCAAATGAAGATAGTTGAAAGAGAGGTTAATAAGAACAATTTTTCTTGGTCTTGCTATGCAGTTCAGGCTGGCTTTGAGCTCATTTTGTAGCTCAGGCTGGTCTTGAACTTGCAACAATCCTCCTGCCTCAGCCTCCCAAGTGCTGGGGTTACAGGCATGTGCCACCATGCCTGGCTAACATTTTGTTTTTGTACTAATTTTCTATTGCTGTGTAACAAATTACCATACATTTAGCAGATTAAAACAACATATACTTATTATTCTGAGGTTGTATGAATTGGGAGTTGTATTAGTCAACTTTCTTTCACTGTGACAAATTGTGCAAGAAAAACTATCTAAAAAAATGAAAAGTTTATTTTGGCTCAGAATTTCAGAAGGTTCAGTCCATGGTCACTTGCCCTATTGCTTTGGACCTTGGCAAGGCAGAATGTCATGGTGGAGAGTGCATAGAGGAATGGAGCTGGAGCTGGAGTCTCATCCAAGGCCTGAGGTCCTCTCATCTTGGTGGTCAGGAAGCAGAGAAAGAGTGAGAAAGGATCCAGGGAAAAAGTATACCTTTAAAGGTGCACTGTCAGTGACCTACTTCTTTCAACCAGGCCCTACTTTGTGGGTTTCTACTCTCTTTCAATAATGTTATCAAATCATGAACCCATTAACAGATTAATTCACTGATGAGGTCAGTGTCCTCATGATCCAATCACTTCTTGAAGATACCACCTATGAATCCTGTTGCATTGTGGACCAAGATTTCAGCACATGAGCTTTTGGGGGGCATTAAGTCCAAATCATAGCAAAAGTCCAGGCATGGAGTAGTTGAATACCCTGCCATGAGTCTTCCAGGGCTGTAATCCAGGTGTTGGCTAGGGTGTTTCAACTGCTTCCTCAGGTCCTCTTCCAATATCCCACAACAAAATTCATTTCCTTGTAGCACTCATGATGGCTTGCTTCTTTGACTTTTAGGTTTTCTTCTTACAACTCACATGATTAGGTCAGGCCTTCCCAGGGTAATTTCCCTTTTGGTTGACTCATAGTCACTGGTTATCAACCTTAATTACATCTGCAAAAAATCTCTTTGCCTTGCCAGTTATCTTAACATCATTATAGCAGCAGCATTTATCACACTCTAAGGTCCTGCCCATGCTCCTTATAGGGCAGGAGACAAGGCTTGTATACTAGGAAGGGGGCAACTGGAGGCTCTTAGAATTCTTCTTACCACAGTGTTTAAAAAAATAGATTTTAGAATATTGTTTAAAATTTAAATCATTTGCCGGGTGTGGTGATGTGAGCCTATAATCCCAGCACTCAGGAGGCTGAGGCAGGAGGATCACCACTTAAAGGCCAGCCTGGGCTACCTAGTGAGTCCCAGGGAAGCCTGCACTTCATAGTGAAACCGACCCCGCCCCCTGCAACAATTAAATCATCTGTATAAGATGTGATCAAAACATATAGTAAATGTTTAAAGTTTTAAAAATTTATTACGGCAAAATACACAGTGCCATATACCTAGTGTTCCTTTGTTACAATACTTAAGATATTCCCTCAAAATGCTCTCTTTGCTTCAAGTGTACTAATCCTAGCATTCTTGCCGCTTCCTG
>RJWT010014432.1:0-21059 GCA_004365215.1 Cuniculus paca | reverse complement strand
TTTTCTTTTCTTTTTTGGTATATATGTTTTTTTTCCCTTTTGTTTTTGGTATCAAAAATCAAACTCAGAACCTTGCTTGCCAGGGAGGTGCTATGCTGCTGAACTACATTCCTGGCCCAGAAGCTGTCTTTAAAAAAATAAAGCAAAAAAAAAAAAAAAAGAAAAGAAAAGAAAAAGAAAGACTGGACATGTAATTCAATGGAAGGTCCCTGAGTTCATTCCTTAATACTGCACAAATTTACTGTATACACTATCATTTATTTCTGAACTTTAAATTCTATTCCATTCCACTGATTTATAATCAGAGCCTTTGTTTTTGGGGGGGGTTGGGTTTTCTCGTATGTTTGTTTGTTTGTTTGTTTATTTGTTTTTTGAGACAGGTTTTTCACATTGTAGTTCAGGTTGGCTTTAAATTCATGATGTAGCCCAGGCTGGCTCTGAACTCACACCAATGCTCCTGCCTCAGCCTGCCAAGTGCTTGGATTACAGGCCTGCACCACCACACATGGCAATCACTACAGTCTCCATTACAGTAGCTTTTAATAAGTTTGAAATTGAGAAGTATGAGTCCTCCAAGTTGTTTTTTTTTTCAAATTTTTGTTTGGTTTGACTATTCTGGGTACCCTTAGATTTGTTTACTTTAAGAATACTGTGTCAATTCCTGTAAAGAAGTCAACTGGGCATTTGATAAATTATTTTGAATGCATAAATCAGTTGTGAAACATTGTCACCTTAAAATTGTCCTCCAACATATTAACACAGATGTCTTTCCATTTATTTAGATATTTGGTAATTTCTTTCAATGGTACTTTCTGTTTTCAAGCCTTGCATTTCTTTTATTTGATACATTCATTAGTTATACATTAGATATACAATTAATTTGATATATTCATTACAGGCGTGCCGGGTATTGTGCATGCCTGTAATCCCAGAACTCAGGAGGCTGAGACAGAAGGATCGTCATGAATTGGAGGCCAGCCTAGGCTTTGTAGTTAGTTCAAAGACTGCCTAGCAAGACCGTGTCTCAAAAAAAGTAGATATAGTCATAAGTATTTTATTCTTCGTGATGCTATTATAAATGTAATTCTTAACTTTATGTTCATATTTACTGCAACTGCACAGAAATAAAATTGATTTTTGTATGTTCTTATATCCTGTGCTGCCTTGCTGGACTCATAGTTCTAATTTTTAAAATGTTTATTTTTATCACTACATTCACTGTGGGGAATTGATACATGTACACAACAAATCTCAATTATTTTTTCATCTCCTTCCCTTCCGCCGTCTCCCGCTTCCCTTTATCTCTTGGTCCCCTTGCCTTTTGCAAAAATGTGTCTCCCTGCTGCTGAATACTTTTTATTTTGCTCTTGATTTATCCCAATAACACATTTTTTTATTTTGTAGAAAAAAAGTAAAACAAAATTTCATAACGAAGTAATAGAATAACTATAGTTAACACATTACATGTTGTGATCTTTAAAGTAGTTGTTCATACAAAATAGGAGCATAAAAACTTCTCCATTTGAAATCTTAATGAGCTAAGAGATACTAGTAGTATAACTGACTTGCGCCAGCAATGCATTTAGCTGTACCTCCCTCCACAATTGAATCACCTTTCAAAAGCCCCACCTATGAGTGCCTGAGGCACTGGGGGGGCGTCTAGATATAAATCATAACAGGGCTACTGACTTAGCTGTGGTTGTAATCCACTGAACATATCTACTCTAGATCAATGGAGTCTTCTCCATGATTCAATTTTGTTCTCTAGGGACTGCATTTAGATGTTGGTTCCAAAGTCTAATAGTAATAAATAATAGATATGCATACTGAATTTATTTTGTTTTTACCCATCTTGCATTCAGTCTTTTAGCAGCAATTCCCTCCATCTTCTTTTATGGGAACTGAGCCTTCGCTATTTGATGTGGTTATGGCAGAGTTCCCGGTAACAACATCGGAACAATTGACATAAGCCTGGCTAGTCACATTACCTCGTAGTACCTCATAGCTGACCATTAGTCTAAGATGTGAGTTTACAGTACAGATCAGCCCAGTAAGAATCCTCTTCTAGAATATCTAGATTCAGAAAAATACATCGATTTATAAAATTTTTATTTTCAGCTGCCAGCATGCATCCCATGATACACAGATGAGCATGAGAAAATAATGCCAAAACAAAAACTGAGAGAAAAGATGGAAACATGAAAAAAATTCTGATACTGTTTAATTTTTGAATGTAGTTCTAAAATTATATGAAAATCTATTGTTTAGCAAAAATATAAAGAATAAAAAATTTATTTTCCTCTTCAAGGAAAGTTAGCTTTCCTCAGAAAGTTAGCTTCTGTTTAAAAGAAAAATTGTACACAAAATAACTTTAATATAGCTTGTTTGGGCGAAGATTGATCCGTGAATCAGCACTCAGAACCCGAAAAAGTCCAGGAAGCCCCACTGCAGCAGCGTGGAGTGAGTTTTTACAGGCTGCCTGCCTGAGAAATACATTTGATTGACTGGAGTGGAAAGTGCATTTAGATGTTAATTGGCAGTTTCTGAGTGGTAACTTCTCTAGCTTTGTTTTATTGTTTCTGTTGGACTTCAGTTTGTTTACAGCAGAACTTAGAGTACTAGGGCACCTCAGCTGAATGGCCTCTCAAACCTTTTAGAACAGGTCACACATTTGGTCAACCTTTCACTTATAAGAGATTGACCAAAATTTGGGCATAAGTGGCATTTCTTGTTGTCATCATGGGTAGGCTATCTTTGTCTCCTGTAGAATTGATAAGCCATGACATCAGGCTCATTGAAGAAATATTCCTTCTGTTGTCCATCTTGTTTTTTGTCCCTCTAAATCACAGTAAGACCATTTGGCACACCACTGATGGCTATGAATACACATTTTAGACCCTTGAGAGAATATAGAGCACCAAGGAAATTGCAATGAACGACTATTAGGAGTATAATACCAAGAGACTGAAGTATACTTCTGAGCCAAGGGTCCCACCAACAAAACTAAAATAAAATTAAAACATGGGCTAATGACGCAAACACACTATAACCTCATTTTCTAAGTCTACACAACAGTCAAGAGTATTTCTAAATTCGAGTTCCAAGTATATTTTCCCAGGTTGGAATTTTAATGTCTTGGAGTCAGATGTTTTTGGTAAACCCTAAGTGGCCCAAACACATCAGGCATGAGACTGTCCTCTGATACTTATATCAAGTTCTGTAGTTCCAGTTTGTAGAAGTTCAGGAACAGAACATTTTAGAGATAACAAAATTTCAAGAACCATGACCAGGGCTAGAATCTGATATCCATAAGAGTTTTCAAATGAAACAATATTTACTTCTATAACTGCACCTGTGTCTGTTTGACTAATTTGTTTGCCAAATAAAACTAATTTTATTGAAATTGGTTTGATTATTTACATAAGTGAGATAAAAATAGTGATTCAGTATATAGACTCTTTTGAAATATGTTTAAGGTTTTAATAAGGAATCCCAGATTGTCTTTTTTTTTTTTTGTCTTTTTGAGACAGAGTCTCTCTATGTAGTTCAGGCTGACCTTGAACTCACTTTGTAGCCCAGGCCTCCTGCGTCAGCCTCCTGAGTGCTGGGATTACAGTTGTGTGCCACCATACGCGGCCCAGATTGTCTTTTAAAAGTGTCCCAAGGCTAGGAAGTCAAGCCCTGGGCTTGCCATCAGACTCTGCCTGTAATATCTATAGATTTGGGTGAATTCCTGTCTTCTTGAGGTCCTCAAAATATTTCTAAATTTCCTGAATCTTTCTTCCATAAGGCCAGGGAAACCTTACAGCAAGGTACTAGGGTAATTTTCTTCCAAAGAGCTTTATGGGCACTGCTCCATAAAGACAACTTTAGTTCTTTAAAACTGGTCATATTTGACTGAGCATATTCTCAAAAATTACATTTCAACCAAAGCCTTGGTAATATACATGTAATAATGTCATATTATAAAGAAAAATTCTTAATGAATTTATGCAAATAATCCTATTGCCATAAAAATAAGAATACTAATAATTTCCAAATTTTAGAGGGGTCAGATAGGGAAAATAAGTAATTGTTTTCTCTTTATTTACAAAGATATACTTTGCCAAATCATTTTAAGGTATAGAGAAAAGAGGAAAAAATTTCCTTAACTCTGAAAGCAAAAAGTTAACCAGCAATATTTCAAACAAAAAGCAATAAAAATTAATTTTTCTTCAGCAGTTCATTCAATATCATGTAATTAATTTTTGTTCTGCTTGATGTAGGATTAACTATTATATTAACCAACTGGTTTCTTAATTAGAATTCTGGAAGTTATTACCCAGTCCAATAATATGATTGGGTTTTTTTGTTTTTTGTTTTTTTTTCCAGTGCTGGGGCATGAACCAACAGTCTTGGCACTAAGCTACAGTCCCATGTCACCAGCCCTTTTATTTTAGGTTTTTACTGAGGCAGGAGCTCATTAAGTTGTCCAGGTTGGACTCAAATTTGCCATTCTCTTACTTGAGCCTCCCAAAATGCTAGGATTACAGATGAGTATCAGCATACCAAATTCAGTGGTATGATCTTAAAATTACAAACTTGCACTTTTCAGAGTCCTTCCATGCATCTCCTGAATTCTCCATAAAGACAAAATGAGGAGTATAATTGCTTATAACAGCTTTTAAGACACCAGAGTAAAATGATTGTCTGTGGATGACATCACAAAATGGCTATGGTTAAAGATCTGATGAAAGTTCATTGTAGTGTAATTGACAAGAAAATTTGTTATTTCTGTGACATGCAACATTTTAACACAATAATAGAAATTATGATTGATGACACAGAGAAAGAGTTGACAGTCACCACAGAACTCACTGTACCAAAATTGAATATAAGAGACACACAGGTGTCTTGTCCAGAGTCCACCTGTGCTGGGACAGAGGACTATGTTGTATACCAGGGCATATCAAGATTTTTAGGATTCTGTAATTTCTGAGATACTTAATAGTGTATTCTCAGGGGCTGGGAGTTTAGCTCAGCAGCATAAGCACTAGCCTGGCAAGCACAAGGTCGTGATTTTGATCCTTGGTACCAAAGGAAAACAAAATAATAATAATTATTCCCAAAATTCTATACTCAGCAAAAATACCTTGCATAAATAAATGCAAAATAAATTATTTAAGCCAAACAAAACCTGAAAGAATGTATTTCCAACATTTCTTAGCTACAAGAAACTATAAAGTTCTTCAAGCAAAAGTGATACATATTCAGATGGAAATCTGGTTCTACACAGACATGAAGAATGTTTTTTAAAATAGTACAAATAAGGCTATTATTAAACACCATTCTTTATTTTGATAACTGTCTTAGTTACTTTTCTCATCGCTGGGTCAAAATACCCAACACTCAAACTTACAGAAGGAAAGGTTTATCGTAGCTCACAGTTTGTAGAAATTTCAGTTCATAGTTGGCCTGTTCCAAGGCAGGTTGACATGACAGAGGGGCATCACAGAGGAGAAACAGTTCATGGCAAAGCATGGCAGGCAGAAGGCAGCAAGCTGGAAGCAAGTGACAAGTGACAATTGCAGCTTCTTTCTGTCCTATATGGTCTATCTAGGCTACCTTTCCTTAGCCAGGTAGAACTCACACCCAAAACTATGCCAGACCAACCAGCGGATTAATTTAATAATCACACGCCCTTAATCCCAGCATCTCACACTCTTGATGAAACTGCCTCTGAAAAAGTGCCACCTAGACCACATGAGGCTTGTATATCTAGATACAAGCCATAAAAATCACTTTAAAACATAACTGGCTAATGTAAAAATTGCAACATTTTGGGTGTATAACATATAGTAGAAAAATATGTCATGGTAATAACACAGAGTATGGGAGGAAGAAAGTGGAAAACATTTCACAAGATCTCTTCTAATATGAAGTGATATATGAAGGTCAACTTTGATACATTAAAGATATATAGTCATTCACAGAAAGAAAAGCTACAAAACAACAGAAGATAGAATACATATGAGACACAGTGAAATGTCTAGTATATAGTAAAAATGAGAGGTAAGGGAGAATAAGACCGAGGCAATATTTGAGAAAATAATGATTGAAACTTTTCCAACACTGAAGACAGCAAGTAATGGTTGAAAGACACTAAGGTATGAATTCAAGCAGCTCTGTAAATTCCAAGCAAGATGAATAAATAGGGAAGCACGGCAATGCCTATGATAGAAAAACTACTGCAAAAGAATGATGAAGAAAAAAACTTAATAGTAAGCAGTGAGACAGTGCTTTCAAAAGGGTAACAAAACTGTTTGCTAAAACTTTCTGGCAGAAACAATGAAAGTCATAAAACAGTGTGGTGACTTCACTAGTGTGCTGAAAGAAAGTAACTAGATTCTATGCTCAGTGAAAACATGGTGAAATATAGCAATTTTTGGTCAAATTCAAGTGAGAAAATTAACCATGAATAGACTTGAATTAAAATAAATCTTAAAGGGGTTTTTTTAGACAAGAGAAAAATTATTCTACATAAAAGAATGGAAATGCAGGAAGGAATGAAGGAATGGAATAAAGGAAATGCAGGAAGGAATAAAGAACAGTGGCAGAAATAATTGTACAGATAATGTGAAAACATTCATTGTAGAAATAAAATCTTACCAATTTTAAAATATGAAAAATTAAAATGCATGATAATAGTAGCAATAATAGGTGAAAGGGAGACAAAAATGCAATTATTGATCCCAGTACTATAAGGAAATCAGTAAAAGTAGCAACGTATATTTTTCTATGTGTATGTAGTAGTCTCTATGGTAACAAATAAACAAAAATGTGTAACAAGTTAATAGAAGGAGAACAATTTTTATGAATTCAAATGAAAGAAGATGGAAGAAGAAAAACAAAAATAGTGCGTCAAGTAGAAACATACAGCCAAGTGTTACATATACAGCTAAATATACTGGATGACAGAAATTCGATAATAAAAGAAGCCCCTCTATCTTCTTCAGGACTGGATTTGAATAAAGCCTGATTACTTCCACTACCTTCTCGCTCTCAAGCTTGTGCTCACTCTGAGCAGGAGGCAGCATGGACATTTGATTCTGCTAACAGAGTATTCCGAGTACAGGTGGCAGTGTGCAGCATACCTTGAGGAAGCGCCTGAGGGAGGACCTATGGCAGGACTGCCTTGCCCCTGCACACATCATAAAGGCTGCATAGCTGAATGACCTGAAGTAAATAGATCAGATTAAGCATCAGATTTCCAATTTATAGGTTATCTTGTCTTTTCACAATGCTTGAAAAATCTAAAGAATTTGAGGATCTGTCTCTGGAAGAGGAAAAAAATGCAGGCATATTCAGCCAGAAATCTATGTTCTGTGAGTCTTAGTAATACAAGGATGGATAATCACACAGGAAAAGATCCTGCTGAAGAGTTGACAAACACAACAGAACTCAGTGCACCAAAATTGAATATTAGGGACGCACAGGTGTCTTGTCCAGCTGTGCTGGGACAGTGGAATATTGCCAAGACACCAAATAAAATACCCAGAGACAATGTGTGAGACATAGGCTTTATTAAGACTTATTAACAGGAAAAAATTGGGTTAAGTGGGACTTACTAACAGGAAAGGATAGGATCCAGGCATAACAAGCTGGGCAGAAGACTACCCATGAGCTCTGATGATGGCATGCCAGACAAGAAACCATCCGATCTGGTGTTGGTGGTGCAAACAAGAATGATTTACAGGTCCAGTGCAAACAAGAAAACCACCAAAAAGTACTTTCAGCATCCAGTTGGCTTGTCCTGTAGTACTCCACAGCTTTCTCTTTTGTCCACAGTGTAGAGGCATGTAACATTTATCCTCTCCACAGTGCTGTGTCCCTCACCGGGTAAATATAGGATCAGAAGTCTCATTGATTAGGCCACTGTTTAGATCTAGAATGTCTCCAAAAGCCTCATGTGTCCAGAGATGGGTTTTTAGAAGGTAATTGCATCATGGGGTTGTTGCAGTCATCAGTGGACTCTGACTAGTGAGTTCATAGATAAATGCGCTGTTAGGAGGTAAGGACTGGTCAAAAGAGACTGATTTAACTGGGGACATGCAGCTCCCTCCCTGGTGCCTCACTTTGCTCTCCACTTCCTGGATGCCATGGGATGTGCAGCTGTCTTTGGCCAGGCCCTTCCACCATGCCATTTCTGCCTTGGACCAACCCAGCATAGACTGAAACTATGAACAAAAATAAAGCTCTTCTTCTTTAAATTGTGAGTGTCAAGTATTTTGTCCCAGCAAGGGAAAAGATAAAGATAAACAGAGGAATCATTGTTCCATCATATGACCAACATTTCAAGGAACATCTGACAGTACCTATGCAGAAAGGCAGATTCTACAGATATCACTAGTCTTATGGTTAATACACTGTGTCAACTTGAGCAGTTTAGAAGTTTAACTGAGAGACTCAGCAGGGAGCCAGGGTTCTTACTTTGTAAACATCCTCATCCTGTGCAAAGAAGGGCAAGGACATTTTGTGAGTGTTAGACCCATCCTGAAGGGGAGGTGTTACACCCACCCTGGAGTGGGGGGTGACCTGTGTAAAATATAAGGCTAGAGAAGAGGCTTGTCTTTTGCCCACTTTTCCTCTGGCTGCTGCCTTGAAGTGTTGACCCAGTGCCAAGCCACCCTGCCTTGGAGGCAGCTGATTATGGACTGAAACCACCAAAAACTGTAAGCTAAATAAACCTTTTCTTCCCTAATTTTGGGTGTTAGGTGTTTGTCTCAGTAACGAGAGAAAAGTAACCAACACAACTAGTTTGCCCAGGTCTCAGTGTCCCATAGGTAATACTTCTCTGAACAGTCTGGTGCCCTGGACTTAGCCAGAGTCATGAGAACACGAAAGGGGCCCTTCAGGAACATGATGCTAAATGCTCTGGTTTTTCAAAGGGACAATAAGACGGGGATCTTGAAAATGCTGCATATCCCTTAATGATCACCTATAAAGTACTACTGATCAACATATTGTATGTATTCAGATGCCAGTTAAATGAAAAATTGATTTACTTTTTATTAAGTTCTCTAGAACTGCTCAGCTATGTTTTGATTTGTTTTGCTCTTGCAGTTTGAGGTCTGTATTTTCCCCCAAGATAATGTTTTTGCATTCATCTTTTCTTAAATTCAAAACCACATAACTTATCATGAAGTATTAAATGTGAGACCAAGAAATGTAACCAAGCAGCAAAACGTTGTCTAAAATTAGACCATTATCTCAAATTCTCCCATTTTTTTCCTCAAGTGTGGAAAATACACTTCTCCATAGGAAAGCTAAAATATGTTAATATCTGAAAATTAAGTTAAATATTATCAAAATGCTCTGCAAAGAGTAAATCAAGTTGCACATAATTAAACTGAATCGCAATTAGCCTTCTCTTTAAAACACTGCTGACCTATTAACAATAAATCATCTTGCAGCTATACAACTTAGAAAAAATACTCAGTTACCTATTTTAAGTGCTACCAACTACAGTAACTTTGTTTTGATGGTTATTTTTTATTTGTTTTCTTTTCCACATAATTATTTTGTTGTGCTTTGCATGGCCAAGCAATTTTGCCACATTTGGGTAAAATGTTTAGCTGGTTGTAAATTTAATAATCTATGACAAGGGCCGGGCATGGTGGTGCACCCCTGTAATCCCAGCACTAGTAGGCTGAGGCAGGAGGATTGCTATGCTTCAAGACCAGCGTGGACTACCTAGTGAGTTCAAAATCAGCCTGAACTACACAGCGAGACCCTGTCTCTCCTCCCAAAAAAACTATGAAAAGGGTAAAAATCTAGACTGGAGCATGGAATAATTTGAGAGATATTTCACATATTCATAATGTTAAAAGTCAGAATCTTGGGGCTGGGGATTTAGCTCAATGGCCTAAGTGCCTCCCTGGGTTCAATCCTGAGTTCAATCCCCGATGCCACAAAAAAAAAAAAAAATCAGAATTTTACTGGGATGCCTGATTTATAGCAATTTCAATTTAAAATTTTTCAGGTAACCTATAAATTATCAAATGCTCTTTAAAATCAAATACATTTTGCTCATTTATGATTTTAATGAGCTATACTACAATTGAAAATGTTAGACTTTTAAAGTTAGTCTTGTATATAAAGGTATTAAGTTAAATTATGTGAATAGTCTGCCTCCCCAAAGAAATTAAATATATTGAGTGATGTCAGCAAAAATGGCAAAATAGGAAGTTCCTAAAATTCTCCTTTCCATAGCAACAACAAAATTAACCAAAAAAATGTCAAAATCACTTTTTCAGAACCCTGAACATTTACCAAACATAGGAATCTAGGAAATATCTTTTTAAAAACTGTATCTTGATAAAAACCATAAACTCAGTGCCACCTCTACTCTATTCTTATTCTCCCTGCCCCCACCCTGCCAAGTCCTCCAACTCTGCAGAAGCCTTGAGAACTAACCGCAGATAGGCAAAGTGAAAACTGGCAACATGGCAGCCACTGGAGAGGGCAGAAGGATTTATAGAGGCACAAATCCTTGTGACCTTGCATTGGGAAGAGGTTTCTTACATATGATGCCTAAAGGACAATCCACAAAAAAAGAAGATAAATGGATATAATCAGAAAGTAAAACTTTTGTCTTTCAAAGATCAAGAATATAAAGAAATGACAAGCCACAGAATGGGAAAAGTTTTTTGCAAATCATATTTGATGAGGGACTTTCATCTAAAATATAAAAATTGCTATTACGACTCAATGATTAAACAACAAACAACTCAGTTTTAAAAATAAGGCTTTAGATCCATCTCGCTGATAGAGTGTTTATATGGAGTGCACAAAGATTCCCAGCAAAGCAAAGTAAATAAATAAATAAATAAAATGTGGGGGGCAGGTCAGAGGTATAGGCTTTATAGTTATTGAACCAGTATCTCATGTTCTATTTCAAAAACAATGATAACTAAATATGCACTAAATTCCGGTCTTCAAAATAAATTGCTTTGTATAAGTAGGTCTCTTTTTTCATGTTTCTTTTTTATTTTACTTATTAATGGGTCTGTTTGCTTGTTTTTTATTTGTTTGGTTTTGGTTTTGGTTTTTTGAGAGAGGGTCTCCCTACATAGTTTAGGCTGGTCTTGAATTCATTGTGTATCCTAGGCTGGCCTTGAACTTGCAGCAATCCTCCTGCCTCAGCCTCCTGAGTGCTGGGATCACAGGCATGCAAAAGTTATTTTTTAAAGCCAGAAAAACTGTGCTATTTCTACAATATTCATAACCACTTTACTAGGGTCTCTTTCAATTCAAAGTTATACAAGCCCAGGTGGCACTAGCCAAAGTGAATGAAAGTGAAAGGTCAGAAGTACAGTTAGCTTTAGACATGGCTGAATTTGGAACCCAGGCTATATACTTAGATCCCTGTCTCTGTCTCTCTCTGTCTTTCTCTCTCTCTCTCTATCTCTCTCTCTGAAGCTCCTAATATTTTAAAGCCACTATCTAAAAAGAAACTGCCCTATTCTTAACACAATAAAAGTCATTAACAACTTTATTCTTGGATTGGCAAAAGTAGTGTATAACAAATTTTTACTGTAATTATTTTCAAATTCAGTATCATTTTAAGGCAATAGAATGAATATACAAATGATGTCTATTATACTTTATTATATATGAGAGCAATATTTGTCAATTGTCATTTCTTAGGAATATATAAAAAAGCATCACCTCCAATTTTTTTGTATGATAAAGTAAGATGGCTCAAAAGTCCAATTTCAATTATATAAATGCATCCCGATTTTTCAATTTTTATTATGGATCCCTGGGTTAGAACTTAGTTGCACATGTAAAAAGATTTAAGGCTGTTATTTTGTCCATAATTTCATATGCTCCTATCATAGTTAGTGCCCGAACTAGTTGGTTTCTTAAAGCAGCAGCAGTTAGTGATAAGTTTTCTGTTTTCCATTTAGTAAACGCTTGGTAGGCTTTTTCATTTAATGAAACAGTGCTGAAAAAATTAAAATGACAATTATAAATTAAGAACATTATTTTAAACTACTTAAATATTGCGTATCTAGGTTTTCAAATCAATTTACTAGAGTCTGAAGTTAATTGGTAAAGAGAAGCTATAGCAAAGGTTAGCAGATTTAAAATTTAAAAAAATTTAAAAAATAAAAAATAAAAAAGGTTAGCAGAGTTCGGCAAATAGAAAGTGAATGTTAGCTTTATCCTATACATGTTTCCTTATGAAAAGATTTACATTGAATTCTCAAAATCAAAATCTCAAAACTAGTACAGTATTGTTACTCTACTGCATATCATAAACTAAAATGAATCTTTTACAGTAGATTATGAATGTTTCAAAACCATGCAATATTAATATTATATAGTCAGAATATGAAAATAAACTTTTAACAAATGCTGTCGTTCATACATACCTCTTTGTAGGGACATCAAATTCTGAGTTTCTCAGGTTTAGTTTTTCACACAAAAATTTGAAATTTGTTTCCGTGATATTGTTGGCAACTATCTTGAATATCTTCTTTAAGATTTTCTCTACATTTGAACATAAAAGAAACTTTAAGCTGTTTCTTTTAAAAAAGATACTCTGTTTTGCTTTAGTTTGCTTGTATCAAATGTGTATGTCAAGTAAAATTGAAAATGGCAATACAGATCTAAAGTAAGAACCAAAATGTAAGCCATTATTTCCATTTCTTCTAAACTCTGAAAAGTCCTATTACTTAAAATAGCTGTTTAAAAGGATATTACAGGCAACTTTTTTTTTTTTTTGGAGACAGGGTCTTGCTATGTAGTTCAGGCCTTGAACTCACTGGGTACTCCAGGCTGGCCTTGAACTCCCAGCAATCCTCCTGCTTCAGCTTCCCAGGTGCTGGGACTACAGGCATGTCCAACCACGCCTGGCCAAGCAGTTTTAAAGTGACTTCAAAGCTCCTTCTTTAATTCTCTGAGGATTTAAAAAGAATTTGACTTTTTCCTTCAATGCTGGTTCTCTTACGTGCTTATGCAATGATGAGCAGCCAGAGAATTTCCTAAGGAGTAGTCTCGGAGCCCAAAGAAGCCTCCTTTCCAGAGGCTCAGGGAAACCAGTATCAATCTGGTCCAAGGGAAGGACATTCAAAGCAAATGACCTGTGCTTTGAGGTCATCAGAGGCACACAGTGAGGAGTTCCAGGACAGAGGCATGAAGACTCTTCAAGGATATCAGATGGAGGGCCACAGTGTACCAGAACCAAACTGGTGTCAGTGGAAAGGACCTGTGGACTTCTTTCAAGGCAAGTGTGTTTTTTAGAATAACTACATCTTGGAAAACAGATTGGAAGGGAAGAAATCCATGTATAAATTCTCTGAGTCTGGCCACAATCATCAAAGACCTAACTGAAGGTCATGAAGGTCAGTGGGTAGGAAGCAGCCATGATGTGAGCAGCTTTTCCTCTCCCTGTTCCTCTGCCATGCTGTTTCTTCCTTGGAGCCTGCTGACCAAGGGCTGAAACATGAGCCAAGACTCTCCTTTAAATTGTGGGGGTCAGATGTGTCTCAGCAACAAGAAAGTGACTAAATGATAATCAATCACTCATCACCTACCATCTCTTTCATCTGCCCTCTGTAGATAGCGGGTTATAGTGTACAACTGTTTGCCTTCACAGATTTCCATTGGAGGTCTCAGCAAAGGGTTGTCATCAAAATTTATCTCCGTCAGTGAAACAAGATTATGGATAGCACTAGGCAGATCTGTCAGATTATTCCCTAGGAGAAAAAAAGTTATGATTGAATAATACTTTTCTGTAAAATGAAAGTATGGAGACAAAAGCTATGCGTGGAGAATCTACTGTCTTGGCAAACTACGGGAGGACCCTTGAAATGCTGACAGGTCTAAAGTTCCCACTGATTTACACGTGCCAGGGTGAAAAGGAGTGTGTAGGGAAGCAGCTATGATTCTTTTCTCTCCTGGGGTGGAAAAATGAGAGAGATTATCCTTTTAACAATACAGAAAAAAGATTTTACATAGTAACTTTGTTTTAAATAAAACTTTTTACCTGAAATAATTTTAGATATGCAGAAAGGTTGCAGAGAGTGTAGTGAGTTTCTATTTACTCCTCACTATTTCAATTTTCCTGTTATCTCATGTTATCATATTACTTCAGTCCTGTCTTAGAAACCAACACTGGTACATTACTATTAACTAGACCTTAGACTTTGTTGGAGTACTTATGTTTTCAGTCAATGTCCTTTCTTTGTTCCAGGATCTATACTAGATACCACATTGCATATCTTTGCCTTCTTAGTCACCTCTGGTCTGTGACAGTTTCTCAGTCTTTCCTTGTTTTTTCATGACCTGACAGTTTTGAGGAGTACGGGTTCAGAATTTTGTAGAATGATCTGTAACTTGAATTTGTCTGATATATTTTCTCATGACTAGCATAGAATGGTGGATTTTTTTTTTAAAATAGCACAGACACCAAATGGCCTCTTCACATCATATCAGGAGTATCCTCTGTCCACAGGACTTCCCTAGCAATGATAACCTTGGTCACCGGCTAACACAGTAGGTACCAGGTTTCTCTAGTGTATACCATCATGCTTTTCCTTTCTGCACTCTGTTCTTTGGAAAGAAGTTACTTTAAAGTCTTGAACATCCTCAGGAGAGCGAAGTGATTAAGCTCCACCTCCCTTGATGGACTTTTTTCCAATGCCACCTTAATCTACTATAAAACTACAATAAAAAAGTAAGACTGGTAACAATTTGTGATCACTTAGATGACCAACAGTTTGTTTTTATATTATTTATATATTTCATAGTTATATTATTTATAAATATATATAGGAATTTTTTTTGGTAAAGAATAGTATTTAGAAATCAAGATCATGGGCTGGGGCATGCAGTGACAGAGCATTTACCTAGCATGTGTTAGGCTTTAGTCTTATTCCTTGCTTCTGAGGCTGTATACATATTATAAACCTAGAATATACCGGGCAGAGTGGCACACGCCTGTAATCCCAGCACTCAGGAGACCGAGGCAAGAGGATTTCCATGAGTTCACAGCCAGTTTAAGGCAAGACTGAGTTACATAGCAAGACCCTGTCTCAAAAAAACAAAATTAATGATAATAACAACAAAAATCATAACCAAGAATACACATGTAACATACATATGCTATAAATTATGGCATGTAGTGTTTAGGCCCTGCGTTTTTTCACTTGCCACTTGAGATTCATCAATATTTTGTATATATCAATAGTTTTATTCCTTCTTATTACTAAGACATATTCCATTAGACCAGGCATGGTAGTATATGCCAGGACTTGAGTGGATGAGTCTGGAGGATCACAAGCTCAAGACCAGCCTGGGCTACATAGCGAGACCCTGTTCCCTCAGAACAATAAATAAATAATCAGTTCACTAGACCAAGGGCTTGAGTTTCCAGTCGGATGATTATGAATGGCACCACTCTACATCTGTACTCATTTTTTATAATTGAACGTAAATTTTCACTGAAAAGTGTAATTTAAAAGTGATTGATGGGCCACATTGTAAGTATACATATAACTTTGTAGTAAATTACCAAACAGTTTTTCAAAGTGATTACACTTTTTTGTATTCCCACTGTCAGGGTATCAGAGTTGCAGTTTCTTCATGTTTTGACAGCTTTTGGCATTTGTAGATTTTGATTTTTAACAATTCTAATAGTGATAGTTTATTATAGGGTCAATTAATAGTGATAGTTTATTATAGAGTTAATTTGCATTTCTCTAACACTAATAATATTGTGCATATTTCCTATATGTACATATGTTTGTTATGTATTCCATTCAAAATTTCTACCAATATTTATTAAATTTACTTTTTTTCTTTCTCTTTTTTCCTTTCTTCCTGTCTTCTATTATTATTATTATTATTATTATTATTATTATTAGTGTGTGTGTGTGCTACTAGAAATTAAACCCAGGATCTTTATACTGAATTACATACCCAGTCCTTTTTAAATTTTTTTGTTTTGACACAGTATTTGCTAAGTTATACATATTTTTGTCTATGTTTTTATCTAGATGTTTTATTGATTTAGCTTTTACAGTTAGTTCTGTGATTCACTTCGAGCGTTTTGTTTTGTTTTGTTTTGTTTTGTTTTGGTACCAGAGATTGAACTCATGACCTCGTACTTGCCAGGCAGGGGCTTGTGCTGCTGAGCTAAATCCCCAGCCCTCGAGTTAATTTTTTATATGGTATATTATTTGGATCAAAGTTTTCTTATTATTGTTTGGATTCTTTTGTTTTCAATTTTGTGAGCAGGATATATTTATTGAGAAAGAGAAAGCTTCTGTCTGAGAGAGAGACAGAAGGGGTCCCGAGTGGGTTGCCAAAGATTCTGGCTTTTCTAGGGATTTTTATAGAGTAAAGCCAGGAGGTGAGATGGGTCCAAGTTGGGGAAAACCTGGGAACTCACAAGGCAAACGGGCATGAGGTGGGACAGAACTGTGGTTAACCAGTAAAGTTAATTGTTCAGGTAAAATTGACCAAATCATGGACGAATAGGGAAGCAAGTCACGTAGCAAGCGAGTGTTCTTAAGGATCAGTGACTCCTCCTATAGGGGATTGATTGGTCAAGATAATCCATACCTATTTAGAATGTTAATTGCTGATGTTTCTACTTAGGGTGTGGTAGTATTTGTATTTGTTTTTGCCTTGTCTTGAGATCTGGCTTACAGCGGGAGGTGTCTGTCTCCTTCGAAGTCACGAGACATCTGGTCCTCTGTGTCCACTTTCTCAAGGGCCTGGCCTTATCTGACTGCCTATAATATTTTCTGTAACATTCCCCCCTTGTTTTCAATTTTGGACATGTAATTTTTCAGGAGCATTTGTTGAAAGTAATATTCTTTCTCCATGTATTACTTTCATACATTTCCTAAAAATCAGTTTATGCGTGAGTCTATTGCTAGACTCTCTGTCCCATCAATCTTTATGTCTGTTGTCTTGCCAGTGTTACACTGTCTTTGAATAAGTCTTGAAATCACATCATGCAGGTCACCAATTGTTTTGCAACATTGTTTCAGTTATTCTGTTTCTTTTAATTTTTATATAGATTTTAGAATTACCTCATTGTTTTCATTTTTGTTTTGTTTTCTAAAGTAAACACTCCTGTATTTTTATTAGAATTGAGTTTAATATGGAGATAAATTTTTGAAAGTGACTTTGTAAATGTTGACTTAGACTGACATTCGCAGAATAAATCCTACTTTGTGATATATTATGATTTTTTATATTAATGGATTTGATTTGTTTTAATTTTCTTAGGGAATTTTGCATCTATGTCGATGCAGACTACTAATGAAAGAAATGTATCTTTAATTATACTATCAGGATAATGCTGGCCTCAACTTTATAAAAGATAATTTTTTAAATTAATATTAGCCAGGCCTGGTGGTGCATGCCTGTGATCCCAGCACTCAGGAGGCTGAGACAGGAGGATTGTTGCGAGTTCGAGACCAGCCTGGGCTAGAAAGTGAGCTCAAGGCCAACCTGAACGGCATAGTGAGACCCTGTCTCAAAAAGATAAGGGCCAGGAATTTAGCTCAGTGACCTAAGTGCCTGCCTGGCAAGCATGAGGTCACAAGTTCTATCCCCGGTGCCACAAAAAAAAAAATTAATTAATTAATTAACATTGTTTCTTCTTTAAATACTTAATAGAATTTACCAGTAAAAGCATCTGTACCTCAGTTTTGTGTAAAAGGTATTTAACTATAAATTCAAGTACTTGAATAGATTAAACACTATCTATTCATGGACTGTAGGGGAAGAAAACAAGAAGCCAACAAGAAGCCAAGCCTTTCCTGTAAGTTGGCACCATGAGCAGGATGCAAGGAGGAGAAACAGATGCCAGCCCTTTCCTGTGAGTCGGTACCATTTGCAGACTGTCGAGGAGAACAAGAAGCCAACAAGAAGCCAGCAAGAAGCCAAGCCCTTCCTATGAGTTAGCACTATGCGTAGGCCATGAGAAGGAAAACTGGATAGCAGCCCCTTCTGGTGCACAGGCTAAGAGATAAGAGCCAACATCCCCCTTTGCCCCGCCATAAGTGACCAGCTGATCCAGAGAAACACAGGCTGAGAGGAAAGCTGTTGATGTAAAATACAATTTAATGCTTGTAGTGTTTAGTGTGTCACTGACTTTGCAGGTCTAAAGCCAGTAGTCTGATCATCTATTCAGAGGATAACAATAGGCAATGTAGCATCTATGAGGGATCTCCTTCTGAAGGTGGTAGTCATTGTTAATTTCCTATTATCTTGTTTTGAAGTCCTGTATCATTTTCACTATTTTATTTGGTTGGATTTTATTCTGTTTGTCTCGTTTGATTTTATTGTATCTGATGGCATGGGCAGCTATTTCAAAGATAACAAGATATATTACGGTAGCCATTTTGGATTCACTATTATCTTGTTTTGAAGTCTTATATTGCATTCATTGTTTTGTTTTTGTTGGTTCTAGTCTATTCTGTTTTGCTTGATTTTACTATGTCTGAAGGTATGGGCAGCTATTTTGAAGATGAGGCATTATGGTAACCATTGTTGATTTCCAGTTATCTTGTTTTGAAGTCCTGTGTCACACTGTTTTGTTTTGATTGGCTTTATTCTGTTTTATTTTGCTTGGTTTTATTATCTTTAAAATACAAATTACAAAAGAAAAAAAAAACACTATCTACTAGCCACCACCATTAATGCCAATCTATAATTCTACTCCTTGTGTAGTCTTCTCACACATTACAGCAGGGTCCGTCAGTATAGTCAATAGAATAGGGTACATGGGATATTATGTCACTTGCAAGATTGTCTTTAAAGATACTGTTGCTCCTATCTTGGGTAAATCCTGTGTTATCCCAGTTTCCAGGTCATAATAGGCTCATAAAGCAAAGAACTAATGCCTGCTGCCAGCAGTCTTGTTGGCAACAAGCTTGGAAACAGATCCACTAGTCACAATAAAGCCTGACTGTAGCCCCAGTTGACAGGTTGAGTGAAATCTCATAACAGACCCTTAAATAGAACAAGTCAGCAAAACTACTATTGGATTCCTAATCCTCATTAGTTTAAGAAGCTAAATTTTGTGGCAAGTTGACACACAACCAAAATAACTAATGTAATAGCTAACGACCAAAAGTACTAAGCTGTGATATGAAGAGCTGCCAAATTCAGAGAAGAAATTTGTAGTTTTAGTGACAACGAAAGTGCCTGGGATCAATGATAACAGCAATAAAGAGCATCAACATTCTTCAGAGAAAATGCAAAGAACATTGCAAAGTATGAGACTCAAAATATAGATAAAATGGGGTACAATCCCAAGGGAAAAGAAGACTTAGTTGTTCCTAACATGCGAGTCTTTTAAAGCAGCTAATGTAATATCCTCAAGAATTAAAGAAAGATATGCCATTATACATGAAAACATTAAGAGTAAAGTGCAAATTGTAAAAATAGAAATTTTAAGAGGCCAGGGATGTAGCTCAGTGGCACAATGCCTGTCTGGCAAGCATGAGGTCCTGAGTTCGATTCCCAGTACCTCCCCCCTCAAAAAAAAAATCCTGAAGCAGAAAAATACCATATCTGAAAAAAATTAATTGACTGGGCTTAAAGATTATGGAAGAATCTGTGAACTTGAAAACAGATCAATAAAAGATTATATATACACAACACACTAGAGAGATTATCACAGAATTTTAAAGATGAATAAGTCCAGAAAAAAGGTAACTAGAATCTCAGGGGACAGAATGAGGCAAAAAAGAATATTTGAAGAAATAATGGTTAAAAAATCTCCAAATTTGGAAAAATACATTGATAATAAGTCCAGTGAAATCCAGTAATATACACAAAGGGCATAAGATGGATATCAAAAAAAGATGGATATCATGAAAAATATACATTAAAGAACCAGTTTTCACTGAAACATAAATAGACCAAGACTGAAAGTTACTTTCAGAGCTCTGGAATTTAATCCAAATCATACAGCAACCAGGAAATTGCTTAATGATGAAAATGAGCAGAATTCTGGTAAAAGTGTGCTATGTCCTTTTCACTCAGATGCCTGCCATTCCCAATTTCTCAGCATGGCAGCAGTGCTAATATGAGCTGGTGCCAGAGAGCTAACGTAAACCTTGCTCTTTTGTTTGTTGGTTTGTTTGTTTGTTTTGGTGCTGGGGATCCAACTCATGACCTTGCGCTTGCCAGGCAGGTGCTATGTCACTGAGTTAAATTCCCAACCCATAAAATTTGTTCTTAAAAGGTTGTGTTTGCACATTTTGCCCTGTCCTATGTTTTGCTGGGAGACTGGTACAGAGGCTGCCCTTTATTTTGTTCTTCTGACTCAGGTGAGAGCAGCTTTCCTAATGGTGCTTATTGTAATATTTAAAGCCATACACTGTCCTCCAGTTCATTTGTTCCACTTTTTCTCTTTTGTTGTATTACTTTGTGTTCCACTGATTTTCCACACATAAACACATACATCAAAACTGTTACCACTAACAAATTCAGCAAGGCTGCAAGATATAAAATCAATATACAAAAATTTTCTGTTTCTATACACTGACAACGAACAGTCCGAAAGTAAATTAAGAAAACAATCTCATTTATCATATGACATCAAAAAGAACAAAATACTTACAGTAATTTGATCTAACATACTTTTTTTTTTTTTTTTTGGTACTGGAGATTGAACTCACAACCTCGCGCCCGACAAGCAGGCGCTTGTGCCACTGAGCTATACCCCCAGCCGTAGTCTAACATAGATTTAACCAGGGCTCCAGACAAACTGAAGAAAGAGTGGTATGCTAACAGTATTTCAGGAGATAATGGTTCAGAATTCTCCAGAATACTTGAAGAACATCAATCTACAGACACCAAAAGCCCAAGAAAAGACAAGATGAGTAAACAGAAAAATCTACTCACAGTGACACCAAGAATAAACCCACATAAATGCAAAATAGAAAACTTAACAATAAAAACAACTAAAAAAAATCAAAGCCAAAAAAACAGACCAAAGATTTCAACAAACCTCATCAAAGTAGTATAGATGCCAGACAAGC
>RJWT010014431.1:0-21075 GCA_004365215.1 Cuniculus paca | reverse complement strand
AACCTTTTCTTAAAAATAAAAAGTTGCCATTAACGGTAGGTACTAGGAAACAACTAAATAGAAATTCATTACTATTCTCTCTGCTTCTCTGAGCCCTCAACATTTTTCGTATTAAAACCTTTTACATAAAATCTATGATATATATGCATTTTTCAAATGTTTGACCATGTGTTGAATTCCAGGCTACACATGAAAATAAATACATCCTATGAGATTCCAAAGAAGTGAAATTTCTAGAAATGTAAGGAGATGAAAGTGTAGAGGTATTTGTGTCTCATTTACCAGGTATAACCTCATAGTAGTAGTAAGTGCCAAGGGAAGAGGTGAGATGGTATATCAAGGTACGTGAGTTTTACATAGTCTTGTAAAGTTTCTCAGAAACCTGCCTTAGTAATGAAGATACAAAATGAGTTGCATACACCTGGAAGCAACATAGATATCACAGAAATAGCTGCTGGACCAGAAGGGGTGATGCAAGGGAATAAGAAATAGTCTCAGAGAATGCTGTATAGTGAGATGATATCAAGAGCACAATGTGCCAAAATCTCAGTGTAACCCCAAGAAATGGGAAAAATATTCCTGATTTTATAAGCATTGTATTTCCAATAGCGAGAGAGTAGAAACTGAAAAAATCAAGTCATAGAAAAACAAAGTTATACACTTGAGTGTGTGGGACTAAGATTCATCCCTGCTTCCTGTGCCTTCACAGAGAGCTACTAGATCACCACATTTTAAATGCTACATTGTTCTCATGCCACTGTACAAAAATCACCTCCACTAGTACTCTTCTCTGAAAACTTAATTCCCTTCTTATTCTCTTTCTGATTTCTATAGCATTCCTCTGGTTGCCTTGCTCACTCTTGTCTCATGCGGTAGATTTAGCATTCCATAGACTTTAAGTCCTTTCAGAGCTGGCATGACAGTGTATGCTTTTCCAGTTTCCTAGGTTCAGTTTAAAACCCATTTTTAGAATATGACCTTCTCTAATGAATACAGTCTGTACCATCCTTCTGTCTGACTTTTTAATGTCCATGTCACAGCTAACAGATTGGGATATTCTTGGCACTGTGTCTGAGATTTTGTTATGCTGGGGTATAATATCTTAATGTTAATGAAATGACATCAATAAGAATGCCTGAGATGCTGTGGGAAGGGAAAATAGCAAACACTGTTGTCTTTCCATTGCTACTCCTATTCTTGGCCCCTGTCATTTCTATTCTGGAGAAGCGCTATATAGATATATATTTAATTTATGATAGTTTGATTTTAATTTAATTTATGATACTTAGGATGTTTTGACATTATGATGGTACTGAAGGGATACACATTCAATAGAAACCATTCTTTGAATGAGAAATTTTTAACTTTACCTGGGAGAAAGATATCTATTATAATCTCACAGTGGCAGAGAGATGAAGCTCCAAGAATGCCTTATAATTATGGGGGTAAACTGCCCCACTTTCTGTAGTACACTGTGTTGCTAAGCTATGATGATTGGAAAAGTAGGTGTAGTAAATGTGTTTTTACTTAGGATGTTTTCAACTCATGGTGGGTGTGTTAGAATGTATCTTCAGTGTATGTCAACGAGTATCTGTAATTCCTTTTTGGCCTCTTTTGCATCTAGAAGATGAGAGACACCAGATTAGTTAATGAAATGGAAGAAGAGCTTCTCGGGGACTTCTGGTATAGCTTTCACTTTTCCCAAGAATGGGAACAAATTTGACAGACAAACCTCTTCTCATTCATCCTACCTAGCTTGTTACCTATATTGTGATCATGTAGGGGAAGCAAAAAAGAATGGTAAGAGCTGCTGGGCCTGATGTCGTTGAGCTGATAAACCAGAGCTAAGAACCACATATGCCCATACTATTTAGTGTGTGAGAAAACACACCTTCATTTGCTTAAATCGCCGTTAATGGGAATTTCTTTTACTTGCTATCAAAAATATTCTAACACAGATTTCATAGATTTAAGGGAATGCTAAAAGCAAATAAAAGAATTTTAGGAAAGATGGTGACATGACAAAAAGAATCCAACATAAACTCTAGAAAAGTGATTGAAATAGCAAAAGAAATAGCAAAAGAGGTGGAAAAATCTATTATGATTGGAATCCAAAACATCCCCCAAAAGATTATGTTGAAGGTTTGGTTGCCTGCTGATGGGCTTTTGGGAAGTAACTGGATCATGTGGGCTCTACCTTCATCAACTTCATAAGGCAGAATAGCCCATGGATGAGTTCATTAGCTGAATGAGCTGTTAAGAAGCCAGGGTAAAGTGGAGAAAGTAAGTTATTGGGCCATGCCTTCGAAGGGTATATCTTGTCTTTGTCTTTTCCTTTCTGGTCCTTTTCCTCTCTCCTTTTGCTTCCAGGGTCCCATTAGATAAGCAGCTTATTTCTGCTACACCCTTTTGCCATGATGTTTTCCTTGCCACAGATTCACAGCAATGGAACCAGTTGACTATGGACTGAAATCATGAACCAAAACAAACTTTTCCTCCCTCTAAGTTGCTTTTCAAAAAAAAAAAAAAAACCTAAGAAATAATAATAAAGAAAAATGAATGCATAAACATAAAAAACTCAGTGAAAAATACAATCAGAGCTATAACTACATTAGAAAAGCCCTTTACTATGAAAGCAGCATATCAAGCCTTTCTGTACCTGCTGACACTACAGAGAAATACTTCTAACTTTTACATGCTTTCTGTACAACACTACGCTAAAAAAAATACTGTATCATCATCTAAGGAAATTAGAGGAAAAAATAATGAAACAAATCGGATGAAAAACAGAGAAAGAGAGAGAGAAAAGGGAAGGAGAAATA
The DNA here is from genome assembly GCA_004365215.1 of Cuniculus paca. Classification (NCBI taxonomy): domain Eukaryota; kingdom Metazoa; phylum Chordata; class Mammalia; order Rodentia; family Cuniculidae; genus Cuniculus; species Cuniculus paca. The sequence continues at coordinate 18,253 of RJWT010014431.1, read as the reverse complement.
GAAAAAGAGAAAAGGAAAGAAAAGAAAGAAAGAAAGAAAGAAAGAAAGAAAGAAAGAAAGAATAGAGGGAGGAGAAACAGAAACAATGACTTGATCTTTGAATTAGAGAACAGAGAGAAAAAGCAAACTTGATAACTAAGAAATATCAATTCCATATAGAGGCAGACTAACTTTTCCTGTAAATGACCAAATATTAACTATCTAGGCTTCAGAAGCCACCAAGGACCTCTGTCACATATTCTTGTTTGTGTGCTTGTTTACAACTCTAAAGAAATGTGAACACCATTCTTAGCTCTTAGGACATACAAAAACAAGCTGTGACCCACATCTGGGCAACTGCCTATAGTGTGCCACTTCCTAGTGCTCATCAATGATGGCTAAACATTAAAACCTTAAAGGATGTTTCAAAAATATTTATGCTTGGGCCCCACCCTACACTGATTAAATTTAAACATCGGTGTTGGCATTGAGCAGTAGTGACTTTGCAAAATACTCCAGCCAGTCCGGTGTCAGTCATAGTGGAAAGCCATGGCAATAGATCAGAATATCTCAATGCATGGTCCTACATCTACAGTTCACCCTCCCAAGAAAACTTGTGCAAAATGCACATTCTTGGATCCCACTCAGAAATAACAAATGAGAAATTCTAGGATGAAGTCCAGACATGGGTGAACAAGCTCTCTAGTTGATGCTTGACAACACAGTAAATGTTGAGAGGCACTGTCATAGACATACCTGTAGCCAAAGGTAACCAAGAGATGTGTCTTCCAGGAAGACTCAGTCCTAAGTACTACATTTGTTCGTTGGAAAGTTGCTATAGAAGTAGCCAAACAAATCAGACCACAAGAAAGCAAGCATGAAGAATCAGAACCTGTAGCATAAAAGCCTGAAAATGAATTTTTAACAAATGTCTTGCCAGATGTGGTGCTGCACGCCTGTAATTCCAGCACTTGGGAAGTTGAAGTAAGAGTATTACCAAAAGTTTGAGGCCAGCCTGGGCTACACAGTGAGTTCAAGGACAGCATGAAGTACATAGAAAGACCCTGCCTCAAAAATAAAAGACCTCTAACGAACTGTTATGATTTTTTTTAAAAAACTAAGAAATATTAATAAAGAAAAATGGGAGGAGCTGATCAATGAGCCAACTAGCCAGCCTTTCTGGTAAGCTGTGAAGATCATGCAGAGCCCAGGAAGAGAAAAGTCAGTGCCTCCTGTGAGCCTACCGGCACATAGGCTGAGAATCACCAAATCCCCTCACCCCTTAAGCCACCAGCTGGTTTGGAGGTCAGCCTGAGCTGATGGCAACCGAGGTACAAAAAGCAAATGAAGGACTGTATTATTTGGTTGAATTTACAGGCATGGGGCCAGCAGTCTGGGCATCTGTAGGGAGGCTAACAGTATGCAATATGGCAAATATGGGGGATATTTTTTCTTGTTTTTGAAGTCTAATATTGTTCTCACAATATTTTTGTTTTGTTTTGTTCTTATTACAATAATTTTGTTTTGTTCTTATGAATTTTTTTTTTGCTTTACTCAATATTCTGTTTTGATTGGTTTTATTCTGCTTTGTTTTGGTCTGATTTTGCTGTATCTGATGAAATGGACAACTACCGTGAAGATAACAAGATATACTGTGGTAGTCATTTTTTTTTCTTATTACCCTGCTTTGATGTTCCATACCAATTTCACTGCTGTGTTTTGATTGGATTTATTCTGTTTTGTTTTGTTGGGTTTTACTATCTTTAAAATAAAATTTTAAAAAAGAAAAATGAATGCATAAACATAAAAAAGAAAAAATGATAGAAAACCATAGACTCAGATTTTAGTTTTGAAATTTTTAGAAATATGTGTGTGAATGAATCTAATAAATTTTAATATCTCAAAGACCTAGCCCTCACCAATCCCAAGCAGCTCAGAATTTTTTAAACAATTTATTTCAGACTTTGAGAAACAGAAAATTTCCACGTAAAGAGTCTAAACTACAGCTGAGTATCAGACTGTTGGCATTGCCTTTATCAAAATTAGAATCTATCAGTGTCAAGGTTAACCAGATAATTCAAAGCTTGAGTCCAGACAGAGTCCCAAGACAGAAACAATACAAATGATGTTGCAGAACAAACTAAGTGTCACAGAAAGATCACATTATATAAGAAGATTGATATTTACCTTTGATATGAACTAAGAATGTGCAAACATTTTAAGGAGTTGGTACACATTTGGAAGGTCTCCCAAGAAGGAAGAATTTCTGTTCATCCAAGATTTTAGAGAAATATAAGAGAAAGCATTTGGTGAGGATATGAAGTCTGAACTTGAATACTATAAAGTAAAAGACTTATCAGATTTAAAAGCAACAATTTCAGGACTTAAACAAAAAAAGGAAAACATGAAAGAACTACTATAGGGAAATGACTGAGAAATCAGTGAATGACACAGGATTCCAGGAATTATCTCAGGAATGCCACATCCAAAATAGGAGAAAGGATGAAGCTGGACCAAGTGCATGAAGCTGTGGGACAGTCTTCATTCCCATTATGCCCCCTAGAAAAATGGAACAGATAAATCAAAGGTCCAGGACTGGTGGTAGATAGGACAACTGCGGAAGAGAAAAGGGAAATTTTGTTCTGGAAGGCAAGAGACCTGAAGTAGTGGACTACGAAGTTCAGCATGAAAAGAGTCCGGAGATTTTCCACACATCTGATGTCTAAGGGAAGTAAGAGATTCACCAGCTGAAAATCTCACCAAGATAATAAAACATCTCGTGAGATAAGGAGATGAAATTGTAGATGAACTTAAAAGCATCAGTGCCTGGAGAAGATAGAGGTTCAGACAAAACGAAAGTGAATGAAGGAATGAACAAAAGAAAACCCTGCTCATATTTACTGGCGACTCACTGTTACCTACATTTTGTCGGAGGATGATGAAATATTTTCCTTGCCCTTGGCCTTGACCTTGGAAAGTATGCCATCTCCTTGAGGCATGTACAAAGAGGACAAAAATGAAAATGAGTAACTTCTCTACCAGGAAAAATTAAATAAAAGCTAAGAAGGAATTAAGCAATAAATCTGCTCTTACATCAGAAAATTACAGAGGAAATAGGAACTGTCAGAGAGAATTTGAACAAGAAATCTTCCAACCTAAAGAAATAGTTCAAACAACCTATCTTGGATGCAGACCTTGGTTGTAGAACATCAAACTACCTGGAGATAACTCTTCGAAGGTTTGTGCCTGAGTATTGGGAGAAGGGGCCAGGTAGAAAGTCCTGGAAGACTTGTTTATTCCACTCAGTACTTCAGAAGGAAACTTAATTTGAATGCCTTTAACAGTAGCATGTTGCTTTCCTTAATTTTCCACTGGCCTCTCTGATTTCTGCGTTAAAGTTCCTCACCCTCACACATGCATGCTACTTGTGTGGCCACAGACACCATCTGAGTGTACTACACCTACTGTAGTACATTAAATGAGAGTTTAGAATCATGGAGGCTTGGGTTTTTGCTGTTGTTGTTTCTTTGTTTCTTTTGGTTCTTGTTTTTCTTGTCTGTGTTGTTTATTTGTATGGGGTTTTTTTCCACCTCTTTAAAAAAAAAATCATGGAGGCTTTCTTCAGGATTGAGCCCTGGCTGCAAAGAAAATGACGGCATCTGGGATCATTTTGTGAAGGCAAATATAGTGATACATGATAGTAAGTAAGTACTACAGGTAGGGAAACAATTAGAAAGTTGTTATTTCATTGAGGGGAGCCAAAATAGGGATTAAAAATGGACATGAGACAAGTTTCAGTTGTAGAATTAACAAGCATTGGTCACTGATTGAACAGAAAAAGAGAAAAAAAGACTAAAGATCATTCAGAGACTTCATCAGTAGTCTGGGTGAATGATGTTATCATGAGCCAATGGAAGGTAGCACTTTTAGATAACATTGTCTAATAAGGAAAGTTACATTTATGTCCCAGTTTGCCAGCATTTCCATCACCTACTCATCTTACTTAACACTGATTTCCTCTACACATTCCCTGTTTGTCTTCCTTTTTTTTTTTTTTTTTTACAAAGGATGTCATTTTTCTCTTGGAATTAAAATTTCAAAATCATCTTAACACTTTCTTTTACTTCTCCTTTTATAACGTGTCAATTATCAAAAATTCTCAAATCACTTTTTCTATAATTTGTGTCATACATTTGTCTTCCCTACTCCATTATCCAGTTGACCACAATAACCTCCCAGCTACTGTCCTAGCATTCAGTCTTTTATTCCCTTCATGGCCTCCTACTAGGACAATCTCCCTAAACTCTCATAATTCTCCCATTATTGCCCCCTCCTTTACGTTTTCAATCCTACCACATCAACTCTACAAGACCCAAGGAAGTTTTCTGAACTAACTCTAGGGTCGCTATAGTCCAGCTTTAACTTATCTTTGCAATTTTATCACTTCATACCCCTTTTACTCGAATAAGATTATGTTTCCTAAACTTATTTTTCTCAATCTATAACTTTGTTTATGCTATCTCTTCTCTATGGAAGTCCCTTCTATTTTAATCTGAACTTTCAGACCCAGCAAAAGTTTCTGCTTCACTGAAAAAACTGCCATTAAGTAAAATTACCTCTCCCATCTTGAATCTTAGCTTTTTAACTCTGCTAGTCAAATATGCATTTACAGACACTCTACAGTATATGTTGTTTAACTTAACATTAATTAATGTTAGTTTTATGTCTTGAGTTGAACTGCTAGTTGATTCAGATTAGCCTATTCCTTTGTATCTCTCAATACACTACTAAAATCAACATTGGGCACTCAGTACATATTGATGTATGAACGATGTTATATTTAGAACATTCTTAAAGGTAGTAGTTTTGCCTTATAATAGTAAGTTCAAAGGTATTCATTTTGGCTCATGTGAAGTAGAGAAAACAGGCAAAGCAGGTAAAGAAATATAAGGGAAGGTTATGTGATGGGTTATGAATATTGATGTTACCTTGTCCAAGTAGGGTCATTTAGTAGAGACAGGGAATGTTATGTGGTAATACACATTTCAAAGACCCCAGTGGATCATGACAACAAAGGTTATGTTTTCATCCAGTTTGTATGTCATATATGAGTAAAGAGAAGAAGATAAGTTGCCTTTGCTTAACAAAATCTCTCAGAGACTAAGGCTAATAGAGGCTGTGCCTTGTTATATCTATCCATAGTCATCATAGCTAGAGGAAGGGAAGACAGTATATCTTGCACTGGCCCTTAAAACTTTCACCTGAAAATTCACTCATTCAATTATCATAACCAGAGAAAACTACAAAAATGTACCAGTAAATACTCTTTAGCTGCAGCCATTCCCAGAGTAGTGTTGGAGTTACAGGACTATACCATCATACCTCATGAGATGAGAGCATCTGTTTGGCTAACTACAGACCACGTGCTACCCTTGACCAGAATGTGTGGGCATCTGGAAGATTAATTCCCTACGATTGTATGCAATGAATTCAGACAGTAACTCAAACAAAACAGCAGGACTTTATTAGAAGAAAAAATATAGAAGATTGGGGGAAAGTTTCTACTAGAGGACTGATGAAAAGATTCTCATGCCCAGCATACACAGATAACTACATAATGTAAAAGCCGGAGTAAGCACAGCATGCTTATGTAACAAGCAACTATACAAAGACTGAATATCTGTGTTTCTTGTCTAGAGATCCCAAAGGTTGTAACTTTATTTTATTTCACTCCTTCCAAAAAGGAGTATAACTCTTACTTTTCTCCTTAAATGCATATCCTGTCTTGTCACATTCTTAACAGTATAAAACAATCATGACGATAATTTGTAAAATAAAGGCAAAAGTTTCCCCTATAGAGAACAAAGTCAGATGCCTTCTCTTTTAAATAGCTCCAGCAAATCCACAGTTGATTTGCTCCTGTATTCCCTAATAAAAACTGAATTTAACCTGAGATGTATAGCCGTTTGAATGACAAAAGAATCCATTAACTGGAGGACAGTTTGATTATCTCTAGAAACTCTTTGTCAGATTTCTTAACTACAGAACCAGAAGCAGCAGCATCAGGACTTAGGGCTTAAGACTCATTGACCACAATAGGAGTATTCACAATGGGAGTATTCTGGGATGCTGTAATTTACTTTTTTTTTTTTAAGTAAAGCAGTCTCCTCCCTTCTCACCACCATCCCCAAAATATTTTATACAAACAAGAGCTTCAATGAAAGAGTAAACAAATCAACAAGGACTTAGGTGAAACCAAATTTGGAGGCCCTGGTTACTATCTATGCAATTGGTTTTTGCTGCATTACCCAGCACCCCAAACCAGTAGCTAAAGATGACAGCTATTTATTTATCTCACAGTTCTAGGAGTCAGCAATTTGGAATGGCCTGAATTAGCCAGTTCTTTTGCAGAACTGAATGGCAGTCATTCTGCATCTGCAACCAGCCCATCATCTAATGATAGGGTTTGGCTGGCTGAGACAATAGAGACAACTGGGCTTGTGTCTCACATCATCCAGTAGAAGAGCCTGGACTTTTTTCCATGGTGGTAGAAGTAGGGTTTCTAAGAACATCCAGAGGATAATCCCCAGTGCACAGATGCTTTGTAAGTCTTTGATTATTTCATTATTGCTAATTTCCCACTGTCTAAGGCAAGTCCAACATCCAAGAAAGATTCAAAAAACGAAGACACCTCTCTGACTCTTGATGGGCAACGTGTCTGGGCAATGACACATTGCAAAAATGTTAACAGAGGAACAAATAGAATTCGTGGCCACTTTTCAAACTTGCACAGAAGGTAAACTATGAAGGGATCCTGTGAATCAGAATTTGGAAAACACTGGGTTCAGCTATTCTGATTTATTCATTCTCTATCTGAAGAATGAATGACTAATACCTCACCTAAGGAATATGAGAGGAACCCTATCTCTGTTCAAATCTTTTCTTTCCTGCAGGCTTCTAGTTGAGTAAGTTAGCAAAAGTGACTCTGTTACCCAATTAAATAGGAATTTATCTTGCATCCCCAGCCATGGTCATCTGTCCTAATACTGCTTATTCCTTTAAAATGTAGCATTTACCAGATATAGACCACTGTGCCATCCACAGACCTTGGAAAGACAGGCTGTCTTTCAGTGTTGTGCTTTCTGCTGATGGTTGGAGCAGTTCAAAGTGGGATAATTTAAAGCTTATTTGATTCAAAGAATTCATTTGTCTTTTGATCCACCTTCTACTTTGACAAATGCTCCCTTTCCTATCACATTCAAACACACACCCCCTTCAGAAGCTAGTAAACTCATCCCCTGCCAAGGAATGGATTTTCCTCATATTGCTCTATCTGAGTGATAAAAGGGTTTAATGTCCCAAGTTCATATTTCAGTGGCCAACTCAAATATACCCAACACAGCAAAGCGCCTAAGCTCTTTCTACAGTTATTAAACTGTTATCCTTAATTCCTTTGGAGTCTTGACCTAGCAGCCATGATTCTGAGAGTGCTTCCTACTAAATCTGCATTTTGCACAGAGAGATAACACAAGCCAGCTCGACTCTGTTTACAGGGATGACAGAGGAGCTCCTGCAAGGTACTGGTGCTGTCAGCAATTTTACTCTATCTCGAAGACTGTGCAAGATAGTCCCTCACCACTGGTGGCCCAGGCACATTTGCCAACTTTACAAACTTCCATAGCACAGTCACTTCCCAGGAACTCAGAGCAGCCTGGCAACCTGGCTGTTCTGTGAGGTAGTTTTGCTACAGACACAGTGTAAGCATGCTATAAGTGAAGCTAACCTTCAAGAGTCAGAAAACCTTTCCAGACATGCCTATTTGAAGCCAAAATTAAATCTGGAAGAATGTAAAGTTGTGTCATATGAAGGGAGTCTCTATGCTATGCATATACCTCCAAAAGGGGGTATTAGGTAAAGCTATCAGAAACAATATAGTCATGTATTGCTTAATTACAGAGATACATTCTGAAAAATGTGGCACTGGTTGATTCTGTTGGAAAAAACATCACGCAATCACCTTTCAAACATGAGTTCTATGGAATACACCATTTTTCTTAGGCTAAAAACCTGTACTTCACACAATATTGACACTGTAGTCACCTGAAAACACAATGGTGACTATTTCCATGCTTAAATGCACCTACACATAGAGGAGGTACACTGAAAATACTAAGCATTATAATCTTATGAGACCACTGTATATGCAGTTCATCATTGACCAAAAGGTTATGCAGCTCACAGTACTGAAATATTGTTTGTTTCTTATTTACCTCAAAATTTTGTCACTTCTACTTTGTGCAAGTTTTATATTTATAGACTTATATTGAAGGTACACTGTGACACATTTTTAACCAATAAGGGACACATTCAACTTTCCAAATTACTAAAGAAGGTAAAGATAAGAGGCAACACGTATGCAGCCCAAAATAACTTGTCTATAAACGAGGCCTCTCAAACTCTCAATCCTTACTACTTATACAACACTAACTAAGAAAGTAAGATGGAATAAGGAAAGAATCGGAATTATCTTACTTCTTGGCTGTATTAACCATTTCTTTAAGTTGAATCTTATCATCCCAGGTATGTGGATGGCACTGTGGTCTGCATCTGCTCAATGCTACATTTTAAAGGAATAGGTAGTGCTAGGACAGATGTTAAAAACTGTTAGAAAATTTCAAGAGCAAGTACAATATGAATCAAAGTCATGTCCTCCTAATGGTTATAATCACACCACCTCCACTGCAACCAGCGCTTACTCTGCTACCTAGAATGAGTCCTTTTTGAAGAGTTTAATGGATATTAACTTCCTGACTCCTTACAATAATTCTATGAGTCATTGTGGAGGACAGACATTAAATATGACACCAATGACCCTCAATTCCTGGAGTCCATATCTTTGTGTAATTTCTCCCCAAACTCTGCAAGTCATACGCAGGACCTACGACTTGCTTCTAATCAATAGAATACAGCAGAGGTGGCCTAATTATATGTATGTGGCTATGTGATCACGTTACATTAGACTATGGTCCTTAACTCATTGGAGTGTCTCTCTCCTCCAGGCTGCTTTTCAGAAAGCAAGTGACCACACTGGAGGCTCATGATGTAAAATACTGAGAGCGACCAACAACCAACAAGAAAACATGCCAGTAGTCCTACAACCTCAAGAAAATGTTTACTTTCAAGTGAGCTTGCAAGTGGATCCTTCCCCCATCGGAGCTCAGATGAGACCTCAAACCTGGAAGACACTTTGATTTCAACCTTGCAGAGGACCCAGTAGAACTATGTCCAAACTCATAACCTACAAAAACTAGGAGATAATAAATGTGTATTGTTTCAAACTCTAGATTTATAGTAATAGATAAGTAATAGACACCTCATACAAATATGTACACTTTTTAACTTGTGTTAGAGGTGAAAGCTTAAATAGATTGTGTAGTTCACACTGTTAATAAGACAAGGCTATGATTGAAATCCAGGTACAATGGTACCTAAGTTTACAAACTTAATTTGTTTTATGATTTTGGGAAAGATGACTGAGTTTATTTGTGTGTGGAAGATGACTGTGATCAGGTTTGTTTCCTGATGCAGAGTTTGTGAACTGAATTATTGGCAAACAGAAGAAAGGCATTTGTGAACTGAGGTATTACTGTATCTGGTTCTAGAATATCAATCTCAACCACTATCTTTCTTTACCTCTGCACACAACCTAAATATACCATATGTTGCTATTTTCTCACTTACTTTCTAGTTAGGATGGGGACTCCTATCCTGACAGCATTGTTATGATTTGTCCCCAGAGATTTGTGTTATAGAAGCTTGGTCTTTGATGCAACAATTGGGGATAGTGAGGCATTTAAGAAACAGGGTTTAGTGAGAACTAATTAGGTCACTGGAAGCATCAGCCTTGGAAGGGATTAACGCTGGTCTCCTACAGTGAGTTATTTCCCATGAAAATGGGCTGTTATAAAAGTGAGTCTGTTCCCTGAGTTTCTCTGATTTCCTGTCTTATGATGTCAAGTGCTCTTTCATACACATACACCCCATCATTGTGCCATCAGGCAAAAGTGATATAGGGGAAATGAAACTCCCAACCCACTAGATGTCCAGTATGAGATCCTGTGCTCTAAAATTGAAGAATGACTTTTAGGAACAATGGAAGTTACAAGCAGAATATATTTATTGAGAGAAAGAAAACTTCTGTCTGAGAGAGAGACAGAAGAGGTCCCGAGTGGGTTGCCAAAGACTCTGTCATTTCTAGGGACTTTTATACAGTAAAACCACAAGGTGAGATGGGTCCAAGATGGGAAAAACCTGGGATCTCACAAGGCAGCCGGGCATGAGGTGGGACAGAACTATGGCCAACCAGTAAGATTAATTGTTTAGGTAAAACTGACCAAATCAGGGACAAATGGGGAAGTGAGTCACATAGCAAGTGGACATTCTTATTCTTATGGAGCAGTGACTCTTCCTATAGGGGGCTGGGAAGGTGACTCTTGGCTTCCTCAAGGTGATCCATACCTATTTAGAATATCAATCCCTGATGTTTATACTTAGGGTGTGGTTGCATTTGTTTTGTCTTACATTTTGAGATCTGGCCCACAGCAGGAGGTATCTGTCTCCTCCAAGATTACAAGGTATCTGGTCTTCTGCACTGGCTCCTTTGAGGGCCCAGCCCTGTTTGACTGCCTATAATATTTCTAACTAACTCTGCTGCCTATAACAAAAGGACCTCTCCAAAGCTGAGCAGATACTAGTGTCATGATCTTGAGCCTCCAAATGCATGAGCTAAGTAAATCTCTGTTCTTTCTAAACTACTCAGCATAGAGTATTTTGTTGTAGTGATAGAAAATGGACTGATACAGGTACCAAATTCAATTTCTTACAGTCTCTGTGTCCAAATCATGGCATCTCATTTATGCTAGCACAAAAGAGGGAGCAGAGACTAATGAGTCACAGTCGCCCCTCCACAATTCTGGCATCTGAAGGAGCAAACTTAGAGGCAGACCAAAGGCTCCAGCTGTCTGTGGCTCTGAATACACTCTGCCAATAACTCAAGTTTCCCCACAAATAAAGTAGAAAAATAAGCCTGTGGGTGTCACCAACACAGTCTTGGCATGAAAGTCTGGAGTCTTAGGCACTAACCTTGCCTCTGCCAACCAGTAGGCCGTGGGAAACTAAGGAAATCACTTCACTTTTCTAGGCCTCGTCTTTCTCATCTCCAAAGGGAGGACTTCGTGCTGGATGATTTTTAAAGCTCCCAAAAATATTTACATAAATAGAAGGTACTGTTGTGGTTTGAATTTACTTAATGCTTACCTCTTCCCCTAGCTCCAGAACTGAAGGGGCCTTCATTTCAACTGCCTAATTTTGAAACCCAGGTGACATATTTCTAATGGACAGTAAACAAGGAAAATAAAGAAAAAAGAAAAATGAAAGAAACCTCATGGGGTCAGATACACAAGGAAAGATGGAATTAATAGCTGAAAAAAAGAAATTCTAACCCAAAGCTATTGAAATCCTGAGCTTCCAGCCTGCACATTTTCTGCCCGTCGTCTGTGCTCAGCCGCCAGGGCTCCTGTGTGCTTGTTTTCCCTTGTAGATTGAGTCCCAGCCTCCATGACAGTCTCATTTTTCACAGAATGCTTGCAGTGAATGCTAAACTGTAATCTCATTTTGCATGCTTCGGTTCCAAATTCATAACTGGAGGAGCAGACCCGGTTGTCTGCAAGCGATCACTGTTAGCCACACAACCAAGCACAGCCAAGCAGCCCTGCAATCCGACAGCTTTTTCCCTTCTTCACACTTTGTCAAAATGCATCATGAGTGACACAAAGAAATGACCACTGGAAACTCCCTGTTTTCCAATCCTTTTATTATCTAATTGTTCTTCTTCCTCAAGCCTTGGCCATCATCAAAATAGGCCAGAGTCCCTGCCTGGATTGTTTCCATTTTAAAGAAAAGTACATTATAAAAGTGAGGCCCTTCCCACAGGTCTGAGCTCTGTGGTGCTCGCCGCCGTCATTGTCTTAGCCTCTGCTTTCTATGCCCTGGGATGCTTATCCCAGCCCCCAACCCATGACTGCAAGTAACCAGTCCCTTCCTGCAACCCTTCAAATTTGAAACTGTGAGGAGATTCTATAAAAAGTAAAGCAAGTTTGCCTTTCAAGACACTGGTCCCTCACAGCATTGAGCTCTAATTGTCCTTGAGGAACTTACATTACAGCACATCCTGTATGACTTCCTTCTCTGTCTTACTTCCCCTTTCCTCTGGTGGTATTCCCTGTCATGCTCTCCCAACAATTTGTACCCAAATCCTTACTTTAAATGTGGCTCTAATATCCATTAAAATGAGACTACTCTCATTCATTCTCTTGCTATTGTCTTTTTCTAATTTCTACATGGCCTTTAACCATCTCTGAATATTGTTTTTTCTATTATTTATTTACTTACTTTTTCTTTAACTGACTATCTTCATAACACGGCAAGTTTGAGCTAAAGGAGAGGAATTTTTTTCTGCATCTGGACCTTGCCTACATAATGCATACTAAAGAAATGTTTTCTAAGAAATGAATAAATGAATGAATGGATTCATTTATAGCTGAATTAGTCAGCTTTACTATTGCTGGGGCCAAATACCTGACATAACTTAAATTAGGAGAAATTTATTTTTGGCTCACAGTTTCGAGGGGTTTAGTCCATGGTCAGCCAGCTCAAACACCAAAATGGCATGATGAAAAAACCAGGCAGAGAAAATCTGTTTCCATCATGCTGGCCAATAGTCAGAGAGAGAAGGGAGGTGATGGGGACAAGAATACATCTTCCAGGTTATTCCTCCAGTGACCTGCTGGCCCCACTTCTGAATAGCACATTCAGCTACAAACTTATCAGTAGACAAACCTACTGATTCAGTCACCATCTCTAAAACACATGAGACTTTAGAAGACATTTTTAGATCTAAACTATAACACTAGCTCTAGCTTACTATGGTTTTAGACTGCTCTTTTGTATGTCAACCAAATTTCCAATTTAAATCTCAAGATATCCTACAGAGCTTCCCCACACCTCTAGCATTCCCTGACTAAAGGAATATAAAGCCCCTCAAGAGGAGAAAGAGGAGATTTGTTTCCAATGCCTTGGATACAGTACCCAATCATAGAGGCATCCAGAGTACACCAGGCCTGGTCACTCAGTCTTATAAGACATGCCTGTACAGAAAGGGCAACATAAAAATGAGAAATAGAACTTTGAATTCTTGGATCAATGTAATTATAGGAACTCCAGACTTTTGTCCCAAACTTAGCTCATTAATTTTTGCCAGATGAAAAAAACCAATGTCCCAAGTGGCTACTCTTTGTTCTATAGGATTTTCTCTGTAATTAACTGGATCTCAGATTTTATTCTTCAATCAAGGAATAAAGTCTCTGACTAGATGATTGCTAGAAGGCATTTGAGGGAAGTCAAGTCTTCCCAGGTATCCTTATGTTCTGAATATGGACATCACAGTGTGTGCCCTTACACATTTGCACATGTGTGTGCACCTGCATGTGTCTACCATCCTTGGGAGTGCAGTGCATCCTTGATACTGCATACCACTGGCACTCACTCCTTACCCACACTGCCCATGCCTGGTACACTCATCTAACTTCTTCAAATCCATGCCTGAATGCATACATGACTACTTGAATTTTACTTTTCTTTTCCCAGAGGAAGAGCCACTAAAACTCTTCAAAAGAGTCCTAAGATGTATCAAGACTGAGCAGAGACTTCAGAAGCCTTCTAGAAAGAAAAACACAGTGACAATGACTAGCCCACTAACAAAAAGCAACAGTGTCAATTGGTAGGGGATAAATGGCAGTTACAGAGAAACTCAGGATTGCTACTGGGTGATTTCTTCACAGCCAACCATGGTTTAGCTATAAACAGATAGCCCAATTTCAAGAAAACTCCAAGCCAGAAAGTTATTGTCAGAGCTGTGTTCTCTGCCAAAAATGTCTAAGTTACTTTGTGACCATGAGGGACACACCCAGGTTCCTCTTTTAATGTGCCAAGTAACTAATGGGTAGTGAGTACTGGAAGATGGCTTGGAAGAGACACTTGGCCAAGGAAACTGGAGGTTGCAAAAACCACCCCAAGAATTGAGTGTGATGATGTATTGGAGGCATTCTGTAAACCGTAAATCTCTTTACCCGCACTGTGTGTTTTTATGATGATGATAAATATTACCGCTAAGTGTACTCAGTGGATAATTAATCCCAGATGATGCCCCACTGGAAAAAAAATCTGTATGGACAGAAAGCCAGAGTGAAATCCTTTTAAAAACATAAGTCAGATCATGCTACAGCCCAGCTTGAGACCCTCCAGAGACTGCCATTGCACAAGAATCAAACTCAAACACCTTACCACAGACCACAGTCCCTCATGGCTAATCTACCGACTTGTGCAGCCCTGCCCTTCCACACTTGCTGCTTATATTGCCACCACGATGACTGTCCTGCTGGGCCTTGATCACAGTCTTACATTACCTCGTAGAACAGTGGTGATGAACCTATAACAGCCATGCAGCAGTGGGCCATTTGTATCATTGAAAGCTGTAAAAGGTTCATCATCACCATCATAGAACATCCTTTATGTAAAATCTAGATTGGTCAAGAAAAAAAAGTTGCTCATCATCACTAATAATTAAGGCAATTCAAATGAGAGCCACAAAGAGCCATGCTTTCTAGTAGGATAGCTATTATGAAAGAAAACAGAAAGTAAGTGCTCTGAGGATGTAGAAAACTTAGAAGCTAGGCACTGCTGCTGCTGTTAATCTTGGCACAGAGCAACTTCCATACATTCTAAGTTTGATTGAAAAGTCTCTGTATGCATAGTGAACTGTAACCTAACGATATGTAAATAGATTTTAACCTACTCTTGTAAAAAAGTAGCCAAGTCTCAATCACAAGCAGCCAACTATTCAAACTATATTCAGATAAGAGAGATGTGAGCTCTAACCAGTAAGGTTGTCTCTGTACCTCACTTCTAGTTTCTGAAAGTTACTTTTTTTTCTTTGGCTAAAAATACAACCATGTTGTAGGATGGGGCATTCTGAACTATTTTTGGTCCAGACTGATGTGAGAAAAAGCCACTACCTAGCTAAAACAGCTCCTAGCCTGCTCTGTACCTTGTTTCATGTCAGAATAGAGGCAAATACAACCAACCGACATGACAGGATACCAATGGCCCGGGAGAAGAGGCACAGAAGAATCAGCTATTTCAGGAAGAAATAGCAGATTATCCAGAAGTGCTACCCCTGACATAAGCCAAGGGCTGTTGTAAACTACAAAAATACAGTAGGGTTTTATTAGGAGTGTGACTTCTTCACTCTGCAGTGGGAGAATAAGCCCAGTGCAGTACCCACCATATTACTAAAGAGAGTTTAATCAGGTACATTTTGCAAAGAGATAGATTTTGTAGGACAGTCACAGAACACCTATCCTACAGCTTTCCTCTAGAACTGAAGTATTACCCTACCACAGTGATTGGGTGAGAGACAGCCACGTGAGACAGATGCAGAAAGTATGAGGGCCAGGCATAGGTCCTCAGAGATTCCCTAAGAAGATCAGGCTGTGAATGTGGTGACATCTAGTCCAACAGCCTGCTTAGATCCTGTCCCCACTGCCCACATCCAGGAGAGATCAGCGGTCTTATCATTTTTCCTCCATATTAGTGTGAGTGAGGCTGTACCTCAGTCTGGATAGTTGTCATAGTTTTAGGATTAGAGATGGGGGTCCTGTTGAGCAGTGAGTTCCTCTTATAAACCCAGAAGCTATAAAGCAAGGTGGAGAAGCCTGTGATCTGCTTGACTCCAGGGCTGCAGATCCTGGAAGGGAACCACTCATTTGAAAATATAAAGGAATTTTTTTACTCAATTTTTTTCTTCTTTGGGGGGATGGAGGTTTATTCCTTAGAGTCTTTTTCATTTATTTATCTTCAGTATCTGTGTTTCTCTTTTATTCTCTTTTCTCTCTCTCTTTAAATTAGTTCCTTTATTTTTTCTTTTTTCCTTTAGTTTACTCTCTGTTTTTTCTTATTTCCTTTTTCTTGTAAGTTTCAATTCTACTAATTTCTTGTAATAGGATCATTTATTTTTATCAGCTCCTTCTCACTTTCTGTTGGTTAATTTTTTCAATTTTACTTTTTTCATGCTCCCATTCCCCACCTTTGTCCTTAGTAGTGTAATCATTAAACTTTATGAATCTATAGATAGTTAATACATGTTACCACTGTTGAATACTGTTCATTGTTAGTGCCAGTAGTTCCCATTTAGTAGACAATTACTATAGGTCAAATCTATTTTGTCTTAGTAATTACACTATAATCATAGATCTCTTTTTCATGGTTTAGAGTAGTATATCAATGCTTCTTCTTTTATTAAAAAAAAAAAAACAATGAAACCGAGTTTCAAAACAGGTTAGTAGGATAGTTCCAATAGTTGATACATTGCATATGGTTGTCTTTGAAGTAGTTATTCAGAGTACGGGACATAGGCATGATATCTTGTCTAAATAATATTAGTGCAAAACATTCTTTTCAAGAAATAAATAGAAATTAGCTGTATAATTATCGTAATATATATATTTCTTTTTCCCTTTCTTTCCCCTATCACAGTATTGCTGGTTCTTAGGGTCTGTCAATGTCCAGTTTTTTTTGACACTATTGTCACTGATTATATTACCACGGCAAAAGTGACATAGTTGTTGCGATCAATTGGTTTTCTGTATGCCATAATCTGAATTGCCTGAGTGTTGTAAATAATACTGCAGCCATTCCCAGACAGCTGGGTACTGGACCAAATAAGCTGCAATCCTCCCCACCCCCAATAAATGTAGGTGCCTGGAACCTGGGACAGAAGCAAAGGCCAATAGCTACCCATGCTCAGAAGATATTGTTGAAATGTGCACATTAACTAAGTAGGTCTCCACACTAGAAACAAAGCATTCTATGAAAATCAACCCACAAAACTCAACACAAAAAAGTACAAACAATGAAACAAAAAAAAATTAGAAACATGGAAGACCAGCCAACAAAATGAATCCAAAAATTTCCAGCTTCCCCAAACTGATCCATGAGGGATCATAGGGGAGAAAACCAAAAGCCACACACTTGAATTATTCAAAATGACATCAAGAGAGTTAACAAAACAGATGAAGAAAGTATTTGGAAAACTCACAGAAGATATAAGTAAAAAGATATTAAGCCAAATAAACAAAAGGATCAGCAAGTCTATAGAACATTAACAAAAATCTAACAGAATTAGAAAAAATGTTGTAAAACGTGAATGATCAGCATAGAAAAGAAATGAGTCCATAAAATCATTCCAAGTAGAAATTCAGGAGATTAAAACTTCAATTGAAAAATAGCATGAGGCTACATATATATTTTTGAGGGTTCTGTTTTCTTTTCTAGATATGACTGCCTTTACAAATTACACGTAGTGAGTTTTTGTATTTGTCTGATGACTTCAATTTTTAAATTAAAATAGCAAGTGATACATTAATTTTTTTTTAATTTCTTTTCCCCTCCCTTTTCTCCTGCCCTCACTCTCATTTTTTTCTTGGATCTCTTCCCATTTGCAAAAGACCTATCTCCTTATTTCCTTCTATTCATCCTTTATTTTGCTTTTTATTTGTACTTTGCCTTACTCAAATGAGAGAAAATATCATATAGTATTTAATTTTGTATGTCTGATTTATTTGGATCAACATTATATTTTTCCAGGCATATCCATTTTCCTAAGGTGCCTCAAATGTATTAATCTTTATAGCTGAACAGTATTCCATTATGTATAGATACCACATTTTCTTTCTCCATTCATCTATTGATGGTCATACAGGCTGCATCTAAAATATAGCTATTATGAATTGTGCTGCTATAAACATTGACATGCATGTATCACTGAAATATGATATCTTTTGTCCTCTTTTGGGAAGATACCTAGAAAGGTTAAATGAAATTTAACCCTGGGTTAGCTGGGTTAAATGGAATTTTTAATTTTAGTTTACATTTCCACTAACAATAAAGGAGGGTTCCTTTCTTACTACAGAAAGGGAAGTAAAAAGATTTAAGATGTGTCACTTAAATGAACCAAATACACACGATGAATGTAAATACTATATATCATAAACACAAACTGTAAGTAACAATAATAACTAAAAGTACCAACATGGAGAAAGAGATTTAGAGAAGGAAGGAAGTAGGTAGGAAGAAAAGGGGGATTAAAAAAGAATCCAGC
>RJWT010014430.1:0-21083 GCA_004365215.1 Cuniculus paca | reverse complement strand
CAGTGTGGTCATGTTATGCTTGACCTAATGACCTATTTCAAAAGAATGAACTGAAGAATCCAATTGATGATCCCACTGTAGAGTCACATCCTGTGAGCATACTCTCTCTTTTTATATTGAAGACATAAAAACAGACCTTCCAACTCAATGCAGAATTTGGGCTTTTCCCTGGCAGAATTCAAAGTTAATTAGTCCACTTAAGCATTTTTCCCTATCTATGAATTGTAACAATATGGACAAATTGTCTTCCCATTATATGGATGCAGCTCACTAAGGAGCAGACTGACAGCAAGGAGTTTCCAAAACCACGAAGAAATGTAGATAGGAAACGATTACACTCAACAGTCCCAGTTCTTGCTCTTGTAATTGTTTTATTAGTCAAATGTATTATAGTCTGTTGTTGTGGATACTTTTGGACTAATATAAGAATGATAATAAAATGTTCTGACTCTGTTTTAAAAGAATAGAGAAAAAGAGGTAGTTTCTTAGTTCAAATAAGTAAAAGGCAACTAATTAGGGAAGGAAATGTTAGGAGGAAACGTAACTTGCTTACCAATCTAACCATGTTGGCTTCTCATTCATCCAAGTATATTTAGAATGACATTACATCCTGGAAGTTCAAAGTTATTTAAATTCTGTGCCCTGTTTTGGAATAACTTATAATCAAGTTGTAAGGGCAAGATATATGCACTGGAAACTCATGTAACATTACAAGACTTAAAAAATATTGAAATTCATCTGTCAAAAAGGTGGTATAAAAGAGTGAGTGGCCAAAGAATTACTAGTTAGTAAGATAATCTTTCAAAATGTGACCAAAAAGAATAGAATCTTGTTGTATAAAGAGATAACCTGAGTGTCAGTTCAGCTGCTTAACCAAAATGTTAGTTTTCCTAATTGTCTCTTCTCTACTCTGTGATCCTGAGGACCTGAATTATGATTTATGAATAAGCAACATTTATTAAACATATATAGTAAACCAGCACTATTTTAAATGTCAGGTATTTTCCACGTGTTAAGTTATTTAGTCCTCCTAATAACCTGATAATGTGGATACTATCTCCATGTTTAGAGAAACTGAGGCATCAGCAACTTAGGAAACATACCTGTTAGGGACAGAAATTCTGTGGTACATCTAAGATATGAGAAAAAGTAGTCCAATAGCTTAATCCCTACACTGAACCACATCTCATTATCTTGGTATCATTCGTGTCTGAAACAATGAGCAGCACAATATCAGTAGCTAGATGAGCACACAGTTGCTGAATCATTTTTGTAATTGTAAGTTTTCAGGAAACATTTCTGAAGATTAAGATAAGTGTTATTAAAATAACTCCAGAAAGAATCACTGACCCTTGAAAACTAGAAAACAGAAATACTTGCTAGAAATGTTTGGAGACTTACTAACATGTCTAGTACCAATATGTTTCCAAATTTCCTTGTTCTTTCAGTCCCTTCTCTTTTCCTTCCTATCATTATTGCTTATGTTTTAGCATGGGTGACTGGCTATCATAGCTTTGGCATAAAACAGAAACACCCATTTGCTGTAGACTGAATTCTGTGCCCTCTTCAAATTTGCATGTTGGAAACAAACTCCCAACATGATGGCATTTGGAGGTAAGGCTTTGGGGACATAATTAGACCATAAGGGTGGAGCCCTCAGGAATGGGATTAATACCCTCTTAAAAGAGGCCACATAGAGCTTTACCTTCTAGCACTTGAATACACAGCAGAAAGGCAGCCATTTACAGACTAGAAAGCAGACCCTTACCAGACACTGAATCTTCAAACTCTTTGATCCTGAATTTCCTAGCATTTAGAACTGTGATAAATTCCACTCAGTTTATAGTATTTTGTTACAGTAGTCTGAATGAACTTAAAATTTACTTATTATGTTTATAAAGAGAAATCTGATAGACAAAAGTGGAAGAAAATTTATTAGGGATGGGGGAACCAATTCCTAGAGATAGAGTTGACCTTGAAATATGTCTGCTACATGTATGCTGCATTTATATGTTTTAAATGTTATAAAGTACCTTATTTAAGAATCTATTTTCCCCATGACTTAGGAAGGTAAACAGTACTTAAAAGGAAGGAAATACTTAAAACCTCTCATTCAGATAGATGGTGGCCTATCTTTACCAGTCACACTGGTCTAGTCATGTAGCTAAGGGCTTTGGCCAAAATCAAAGCTTCTTGCCTTTCCTTTAAATACATGTTATTTATCTACTGATGTACTCATTCTTTATTTATATTTGCATTCATTTATTCAACAAATTTCCCATTCTTCATTTTGTACTTCTTACTTGTATTCTCACATATAGTGGGTATTCAGTGCTGAACAGAATCAATCCCAGCTAGGACTTCTTGGTTTTTACAATTTTAAACACATCAATAGTATAAACATGTCTTATTGAATGTATGTATATGTCATAAGTAATTCTTAGGCAATTAATTACAGTGTCTATTTCCTCATCTATAAACATGGGGTTAAAACTAGCCTGGCCTTTTTCATATGATAAAATGAGACTTAATACAGATGAAATCTCCTTTGTAAAGTTTAAAAATAGTTTATAAACATAATGTATTTATTTGACCAGATAACAGAAATTGATAATATTGACAGCTGGACCAGCTGTCTGTTTCAAAGGTTTTAGGAGGCAGCTTGATATAAGAAATTGATTTCTTGAATTCAGACATCATTATAGACTAACTCTGTCACTTTAACCAAGTTATATAACCACCCTGAACTCAGTTTTCCCATTTCCAAGAAGAAATTGATCATGGCTGCCTGGTAAGGTTCTTTAAAGAATCATAGTTTGCAAACCACCCAATATAGTTTTCAAAAAATGCCAGTTGTTCTTTTCAATATTGTCAGCTTTTCTTTCACCACATCTGGGACTCAGTTTTCCTAAGGCCCCCTTTCTAGTTTTCCCTCCTTGTTCCTCTACCACTCTCTTCTTCAACTGACCTGGGAATTAAAGCTCCGTAGTTGAAATGTGCTTGCTAATTAACATTCCACACTACCATAGTGTTATGGCTGTGTCTAGATGTCTCCCCAAAGCTTCGTGCAGTCATAGGTGGCACTTTGCAGAGGTGGTTGGATCTACAGTGTGTGATACTAGAGTTAAGGATATGTGGTTACTAAATTAGTTTACTGATTGGCTTGGCATAGTTCTGGGTGTTGATAATGGGAAAGGCCAGCCTGAGTGTGAGTGCTAACCTCTCTATGAATATGTAACCTGGATAAAATATGAGACAGAAAGAGGGCTGCTGCATTGCTTGCTGCTTTCTGCCTTGTGCCTGCCATGAACTTTTGTTTTTCTGTGATGCCCCTTGCCGTGCCACCCTGCCCTGGAGCCAGCCAACTATGAATTGAAACTTCTACAATCTGTGAGATACAATCAATCTTCTCTCCTTTAACTTTGGATGTCAGATATTTTTTCTTATCAACCAGAGAAGGAATTAAGACACTTAGTAACCCTCCTTGTTTCACCAATGAAAACCAATGTTTCTCATCCCATTTCCTCTGGGTCCTGCTTTTCATGTGGGTTACAGAGCCTGATGTCATCCCAGAGATAAATCTTATTGATTCACTTGTTAAACACCAAGTGTATGCCAGGTGTTTAATTCCTCTATTAATCTTCCCAGTAAAATATTATTTCCAAATTATAGAAATTTTATAGATAATATCCCAAATTTATATGGCAGTAAGGAGTGAAAGTGGGATCCAAACTTTTACTGCTAAATTCAAAAACTAGTAACTCCTTATGGATAAGGTAAATCTAAATTGTAGAGAAATGTAACCTTAGTTGTAGCATTGAACAAGTTATCATGAACTGTATTTTAAGAAATGCATGGCATTCTTAGAATCAAAGGTATAAAATCATTGATTAGGTGGTATTTATTGAGTGCCAATAGCAAACCAGAGATTGTCATACAGGCTTAACATACAGAGATTGGCAAGAATGGTCTTGCCCAAAGAAGCTCTTGTAGTTGGAGGTAGAGAAGAAGGGACAAAGAATTAGGTAACTATGAAATAAAGGGAATGGCATCATCAGGGCATATTTCACATAGACGTTTTGATGGGAGGGTGTTCACAGGCAGAAAAAGGAAAGCTTTGTGTCAAAATTAAAATAAACAGTGTGACAAGGTGGCAAAGTTGTGAAAATGCAGAAGTTATGTGAATGGACTGCAAGAAATAATGTGGCTAGTTAGTACAAAATATTCATGGGAGAGTAAGGGATAAGGATAAAGAAATTTGTCAGGGAAAACCAGAATAATAGGATGCTTTTTGTTGCTATGTTATGGCATGTGGTCTTGAGTCTACAATAAGTCAAGTACATTGACTTAGTGGCTTCTAAGATGCCAAGATGAAATTGCGCCTCCTTCCTGAATGTACTCTAAGGTAAAACTTTACAACGGAATTTGAATGAACAATGGGGATTAGTCCTAGGTCATGCCCTAGTATTATAATATATGACATATGGTGATAGAAAATAAATCCCCATGGACTCATAAACAAAATGAATGAACTATTGAAGACGTTATACTAACTGTATTTGTAGTATAGAATTTGAACTATCCATTAAAGCAGTTCTAGAAAAAAAACAAAGCTCCATTTGCCACAAGACCTAGATTTCTCTATTCACTGCCATCTTTCTTCTCTATCATAAGGTCTATTTTAAGCTAAACTTTCTTACATCAGATGCTATTGTTTTAGGAACTGAGTATCAGTAGCTTGGCATGACTTGGAGGAGTCCTCAATCTAGCAATAAAATGAAAATGAAAATAGAATTACCAAAAGGGCAGATACAGTATCTTATATCACTTTCATTATATTATACTTTAGCAACTGAGACAGGAGGGAAGAATATTATAGAATCAACTTGCAGTCTCGCCTATAATTATATTTTTCCTTGATAAGGTATTGGCAAGGAGCCCACCAAAATATTGATGTAAAATTTGATCTCCCAGGGCTGTGGAATTTCTCCAGCCTTGGAATTGAGAATGAGAGGTTTTAGAAGCATTTGGCAGCTGTAGTAAATTCAGGAGCTGGAGGCAAGGAACAATTCCTCTAGCACAAGCCCAAAGTCAATATATTATATAACTACAGAAGGCACAATCTTCATCTTATTTTCATATTCTTGATTGGATCTTGTCCAGTCTATGTATCTTACATAGATGTAGGCATACATTTTACATATTTGGGAAAAGGGTGGGATTCCTATAAAGATTTCATGGTTTTACACTTATGGATGAGCATCTTATATATAAATAGTGATGCTAATTCCAGAGCTCTTCAGAAACAAGTGGTACTAAATTTAACTGCACATACATACTGCACTCTGACTTTTGCTCTCTCTTACAATCTTTTTTGTTAGTGTCAGTCCAGTTTTTCTTTTTCAAAAAATTTACTAAAATATGGGCATGTGGCACCATGAGGACAGTGTGTCATGGACTGCACAACTATAGAGTCATTTAAAGCTAGAACCTACACAGTTCTATGGATGAAACTGTAGGCACTGAATAGCCTGGCCAATCCAACTACCTTAATTCAGTGTCGGTATGTCAGGAGCCTGCTTACATAGTGAAAAAGAGCATGAGCTTAGGAACCAGACACACTCGAATTGAAATTCTCAACACTGATGCTTCAGAGCTGTATGAGTTTAGTGAACGTCTGATTCTCTTTCATCACTGTAAGCATATAAGGGATAAAATGAGATTATGTGCATGAAGCACATAGAAGGAACTCAGTAATACATTTGTTGCTTTAATTTTCATTTTTTTCCTTCTTATTTCAGAATGTAATTATTTTTGCATGAGTGGCCAGAATGTTGGGACATTTACATCACAAATTATCTAGCAAGTAAAAGACCTGTTTGCCAAGGTTTTAAAAACAGCATCAGGTGTGATTTTTTAAAAATATTGCCCTCTATTTATAACAAACCACTTTTGTAAAAATTGGTTTGAGATAGCTTTAATCATATAATATATACAGTAAGTTTGATTAAATAAGACACAACATGTAAAAAGAGAAATAGGGCCCAAATACTCTAAGCCAGTTACTGTAACTGAGTACATGGTTTCACTAGGGAAATTTCCATTACATGTAGCTTCTATTATAAGAAGAAGGGGAGGGTGACAGTTCACCAGAAGGAGCAGGTTTGGGTCTGCCGTTCAATTCTGGAGACAATAATGTTCTTATTTGAGTAATTTTAATGACACCATTTCAAGGCATTATTAATTTTAACATGATAATTGTCAAAATTTCATATAAGAACCTAACTGAAGTGATCAGACCAGACCAAGGATCTCTAGAGTGTCTATCTTGGACCAGGGCAGTCAACTGACTTCATAACTACCAAAGAGAAGACACAGTCAGAATGGAGATTTCCTAGGCTTTGAAGCGAAACCATCCTAGGTTCAAATCCAAACCAACCCCTTCTACTATCCTTGAAGCCTCAGGCATGTTTGCTCACTCCCTCAAATCATCTGTAAGAAGGGAATAACAATACTTTCTCCTTAAAGTGTCACTGAACAATTGAAGTAAGGGAGAGGAGTGGATCTGCCTAGTCTGGGTTCTAGGAGTGCCATTGCACTCATTTTCTAGGCTACTGTTAGCGCTTGACAGGAGTTCCACCATCTTTCTCTTGGAGAGCTCACCACAGAGAGAGGTTATGAATCACCTCCTTCAAATTGCTCATGCACATGCATGCACATACATGTATGAGATTGGTCTTTATATTCCTTCAAGAATCATGAAATGAATTACACCAAAAATTATTTTACCCTGACTTGTTTAAAGTGCTTCTGCTTCTATTTTCATCCTGAAATTATGTCTTATATTGTTGGCTGGGTTATAAATTGGAACTTCTCAGTTTTATATAATAGTGGTATTTTATAGTCCACATTTCATTTTTTCATTTTCTTTAACATTTAGCACACTAAAAAGTCATTTTCTAAATAAACCAAGCCATCCTTTAATTTCTGCCGTTTCTTTCAAATTCACGTGGTAGAATCATCCTTGCAAAAGTAAAATCTGTTATCAATTTAGATCACAATACTAGCACTTGAGAAAAATAAAAATCAAGCAGAATAAAACCTTTTTTCTTTTGAAAGCTAGCATTTCTACATTAAGAAAAAACAAAATGATGACAGTTCATCAAAGGAGACATATTTTTGCCTGCTATTCAATTTTTGAGAAAGAAGAGTTCTCCTTTGGGTAATTTTCTAAGTGTTTTCTTTATCTTGTGTTTAGAATAATTTTCATTGCTTTCTGACCAAGATAGAACCTCATGCATATCTAAAGTTCTTAAACAATTGTCCATATATAATGTGTAATAAAAGCTTATATGAATTTAGAAATTTTGTAGCCTAAAGGTTGAAACACGTTATGAAATTATTTCAGTAACTCAGTGTAATGACTATCAAAGGAGTGACACCAGATCTTTGCTAAAAATACATCCTTCTTATCTATGGAGAACCAGTTCTAACTGAAAAGCAGCAATGTATTTCAATATTTGTTCTTTGTATTACATATATCGCTAAAGTTGTTGGTCTAAGACAAACTACTGCAACAATGAAAATGTTGCAGTGAAAAATGTTCAAATAACTATTCAATTCATTTTGTCCTGGTTCTGTATTTACTAACAAACAACTTACTGAAACTGATTAGAAATTGGAAAAGCAATCATTCCAATCTTCAAAATTAAGTTACTACGTGGTGATCTAACACAGAGGTATTATGTGGCTTTGGTTATTACAATCAAATTTTCTGAGGATGGACAACCTAGAACTGAAAAATGACAACAGATTCTGCATACCTACCAGGGGCTCCACATAGTGTAAGGCCCAACTCAAGGTGCTATTACTATTGTTTATGCCTATTAAATAATTTCAGCATTTTCCCACTGTATAACCTGATATTTTAAATCTTCAAAAATGAAAAATATAAACTATTTATGGCATATATTATTCTATTAAATTTTTAAAGTAAGCTGGGTTTGGTGGTGCATGCCTGTATCCCAGCACTCAGGAGGCTGAGGCAGGAGGATTATTGTGAGTTTGAGACCAGCCTTGGCTGCAAAGTGAGCTCGAGGTCAGCCTGAACTGCATGGTGAGACCCTGTCTTAAAAAGACCAAAAAAAAAATTTGAAAGTATTTGGAAGTACTATCATATTTTGAATTTTTTTCAGTATCTTTGGATTCTGTAGCACAAAAGGACAGTTGAACAGACTTGATTTGCCTAGTTTTCATATGAAACAAGAAAATTCTTGTCCTTATTTTCTGTAGATATAATATCATAGGAAGATGAGTAAACAAGTTCAGTTTTATAACATTGTGTATAGCATAGACTAGAATTTAACAACTTACCTGAGCTTTATGTCAAAACTTAATGACATATAGTTTAAATAAGTTCTGGCGAAATGCCTAAATAGTTTTTGTGTTTTAGTAGGTGGTACTAGTAATTAACTTGCAATTGCCTTTAGGAGGTATTGTTTTGTCTGTAAGACAGGGCAAAAGAAAATTTAAGTAACTTTTAAGGATCAAACATGACATTTAAATGTTTTGATTTAGAAGGAAGTAAAGGTTTCCTTTTGTTACCACAAGTACCAATTTTTCTACCCAAAGAAGAATTGTCAGTTTTTTATACACAAATAGATCTATGCTGAAGTGGGAAAAATGGTCTCGGTATTTGAAATTGATCAAGAAAAAGACTTAAATATTTCAGTGAGAGTATAATATGATTGTTCTATAATTGTAAGAGAAAAAACTACATTATTCAGGAAAACCATTTTCAGGATAAATATTTGTACATAAAACCAGAACCATGTTGTTCATATTATTGTATTACAGTTTAGATTTAAAATGTCCCTGAAAGTCTTATGTGCAGATGTGGAACTCTGGGTCATAAGAATCCATTGATCAGTTCATATCTAAATCTGCTGTTAGGTGGTACAGTCTAGTTAGAATTAGGTTACTGGGGACATAATCTAGAAGGGTGTATTACTGTCACCAGGTCATCCCTGCTTCCCTTCTGTCTGCTTCCAGGCTGGCATGGGTAAGAAGCTTTTCTCTACCATGACTTTCTGACATGCTGTTTCTATCTTGGAGCTAACCTACCATAACTGAAGCCTCTGAAACTGTGAGCAAAGAGAAAGCTCTTCTTTAAGCTGTAGTTGCTACGTATTATGTTCTACCAAAAGGAAAGTGATTATTACAGAAAATTGGTACTGGCAAGGGAACTGTTGCTGTGCCTATACCTGAGCATGTTTAAAAGTTTTGGGAACCGGTGTGCTGGACAAGTTCGGAAAGTTTGAAGATGTGGGCTGGAGAAACCCTCAATGCTGTAAGAGGAGATTGATTGATCATTCTGGTCTGAGCCCAGAAGACCAGAATGCTGATAGGAATATAGACAGCAAAGGCTAGGTTCAGGAGGTCTCAGTTGGGAACAGGACTCCATTGACAATGGACTAGATGCCATATGTGTTACACTGTAGCAAAAAAATTTTTTTGTTTACATTTTGTCCATGTCTTAAGACTCTGCATAAGGCTGAATTTAAATGGTAGACTAATTGATCTGGTGGGTGAAATGTGAAGGCAGCCTAACATTCAGGCTTTTGTATGGGTGTTGCTGGTTTCTTTTAGCCAGATTTATAATGAGAACCAAAGACAATAAACAAAGAAGAAAAACTGTAAAACTTATATTTTTAGCCAAAAGTAACCACATGTAAAGTTGATGCCAAATGACACTTCCTTTGTATGCTTGCAAAAGAAATTAACAACTTTTTTTAAAAACAAAAAAATCAAGTATTTTGTACAGAGATAAGAAGAAAGATGCATTAAGGTCATCTCAGAAATCAGCAAGACTATACCTATCAATCACACAAGTGTATAAAAGTGTTAACCTTTCATTTGAGAAAAGAAGGGTGTGCTTAAGAGATTGGTTGCCTAGGATTAATTTCACTGTATCAACCATCCTGACCCTCAGAGGTCACTTTCACCATGGTCCAAGGGGACCTGGGTACTGTTGCCATTGGCAGCAGACCTTAACAGTTTTCAGGTAATTCTGTATTTTTTAACATGCAGAATGCATGTTGTGGGGTCAGGGAGACTTCCACCCAGATTTCAAAGGAAAGCCTAGAAAACCAGGCAAAGAACCCCTGAGAGAACTATGTGTAAAACTGGAAATGAAGCTGAAGGTGCAGTGGAGACCGCATGAAGTCAGAGATTTCAGGAGTATGGAATGTCTTCCGAGAATATCTGCAGGCCATGAGCAGAGCCAGTCAAAAAGAGAAGCCATGTGGACTGCAACTAACAAGTTCACTGGGGTGGGACTGTGTAATGGTTGATTCATTGTGTCAGTTTGAGAAGTATAGAAGTTTAATGTGGTAGGGCTGGGGATCTAGCTCAGCGGTCTAAGCGCCTGCTTGGCAAACGCAAGGTTGTGAGTTCAATCCCTGGTGCCTCAAAAAAAAGAAGTTTAACATGCTGACTCAGCAGTTCTATATCCTAGGGTGTGGAAGACCCACCCTAGGATGGGCAATCTTCATACAATGTAAGGGAGGAAAAGAGGCTTGCTCCCAGCCCTCACCCTTTTGCTCTTGTCGCTTTTGCTGTCTTCTGCTGCCATGAACTGTTTCCCCTCAGCCCCCATACCTTAAAGCTAACTGATTATGGACTAAAACCTCCACAAATTATGAACTAAACCTTTCCCTTTTTAACTTTGAGTGGCAGGTATTTTATTTCAGCAACAAGAGAAAAGTAACTAAGATAGACTGCCAAAATCTTTTCAAATTTATGTCTCACTACTGTGTACCCTGGATGTCAGCTATAGAGCTACGGAACTTAATGTTTGCCCTGCTGGGTTTGGTCCAATTCTTTTCTGTCCTCCATTCTCCCCTTTGGAATGGGAATGTTTACCCTGTGCTATGGCACCTTAATATTATACAAACTGTGTGTGAGATTTTTTTTTAAGGTTTAATAGCTAAGAGCTGGTAATGAGTCTCAAAAGAGACTTTGGACTTGAGCTTTTCAGCAATATTGAAACTGTTAAGATGTTGACTACTCTTAGAGCTAGACTAAATACATTCTGCATAAGGAGATGGACATGAAGCTTTTGGGGGTCAGGAGTAGAATGTTATGGTTTAGATAAAAACGTGTCCCCCAAATCACATGTGTTCAGAGGTAGGGTATTTGGAAGTCATTGGATCATGGGACCACTATATTCATCAATGGATTAATAAATTCATAGTTTAGGAGCCTGGGAATATAGCTCAGCAGCAAAGCACCTGCTTGGCAAGTGCAAGGTCCTGAGTTTGATTCCCAGTACCCCCAAAAAAATCATAGCTAAATGTGCTATTAGAATATGGGACCTGGTTGGAGATGAGTCACTGAGGACATGAGCTGGAAGGGAATATTCTTGTTCTCAGTTCATCCCTTCTTCACTCTTTGCTTCCTGGCTGCCATAGGGTAAGCAGCTGCCATCCCTGTTGTCTGACTGTTTCTACCTTGGCCAGCCAACTGTGCACTGATCCCTCTGAAACTATGAACCAAAGTACATCTCTCCTCTTTTAAGTTGTGGGTGTGGGGTATTTGTCCCAATAATGGGAAATGATTAATACAAGATTTTACTTTGTAGAAATTTTATTTATTTATTTATTTATTAATTATTTAGGCAGTGTCTTGATGTGTAGTTCAGCCAGGTCTTAAACTCACTTTGTAACCTAGGCTTGCCTTGAACTCAAGGCAATCCTCCTGCCTCAGCCTCTCAAGTGTTGGGATTACAGGTGTCTACCACCACACCTGGCTAGAAATTTTAATTTTTAATATAGCCAGAAATCTAATTTTAGAGATAAAATTGATCATGCCTTCTAATTAATGCAAATATAGGGCTATTTGTAGATTTTTTTTTAGTGAATAAATATAATATGTTTATAGAAATGTCCATCTCATTGTAATCACACAGGAGAAGAAATACTCTAAAAATTTGTTTTTCAGTCTTAATTTTTTATTAGTACATGTTTACATTGCATAATGATTATGTTCCTTTGGGGACCTGGTACACGTACATAACACATCTCAATTTTTTCCGTCCCTTTCTCCATCTCTTGAAAGCTTTCCCATTTGAGAAAGCTTTCCCGTCTTCCTATTATTTATATTTGTTTTGCTGTTTATTTATACTTTGGGCTTCTAATATAAGAGAAACTGTGGGATATTTAAGATTCTGTGTCTAATTTACTTCACTTAACATGTGGTCTCACGGTGCATCCATTTTCCTACAGTTGACTCAAGTTTATCCTTCTTTTTGGCAGAGTAGCCCTCT
Source organism: Cuniculus paca (assembly GCA_004365215.1). Classification (NCBI taxonomy): domain Eukaryota; kingdom Metazoa; phylum Chordata; class Mammalia; order Rodentia; family Cuniculidae; genus Cuniculus; species Cuniculus paca. Next base: position 8,758 of record RJWT010014430.1, on the reverse strand, counting down.
GTTGTGTATGAATATCATATTTTCTCTATCCATTCATCTGTTGATCAGGATAATATTGCTTATAAGCCTCACTATATGCCAGACATTATTAAATGTCCTTTACTTTTATTGACTTATTTTATGAGTAAATATATCAGTTTTTACTCCCATTGTTTCTCCCCATTAATATCCTCCTTTTACTGATGTGGAAAGGAGATCATATAGGTAACTCAAGATCAAAGGGCCAATAAGTGACAAAACCAGGATTTTGACTCAGGAAGAGAAATTCTAGAGTTTGTTTCATTTTTAACAATTATAGCATAAACTAAAGCTTAGAATCTTCACATCATTGGTTTTAGTATGCTGATAATCACTGGTGCTACAATTCGTAGAAAAAAATAAACTTCCTCTCACTGATCTACTGTGAATATATCTTCAAGGAGCTTCATGTAGAGATACATAAGAAAGAGTGGTATAAGCACTAGATATCTTATTTAAATTTGGAGATTGAACAAACTCCTTCCCAGTGAAATAAGGATCCTGGACTGTACCTGTGTTGAGCACTAGCAACTCAGTTGTGGAGGTGGCAAGCCTGGCCTTTTTTTTGTGATGGGGCAAAGATGAAGGAATACAAAAGAAAAACTTCTTTAGGATCCTAAGGAACAAAGGAGAAAACAAGACAACTTTATAGATACTTCTACTGTGGATGCATGGTCTGCCCCCTAACCTGGATCCTCAGTGTTATCTGATTATCAAACTATTTTCCACAGTTAACATGTGTTGTTTTTTGGTGTTTTTAAACCAGTTCTCCTATCTTACTCCCAACACAGAGACCATAGTCATCAGCCTGAAACTCCCTGGGTCTCTCATCAGTAACCAATTGATTCCTTGTGTGAGCATCTATCTTGAGTTCCTTTCCTATCTCAATGGTTTTCATCCCCTTTGTGAATGCCTTTGCATTTCTACTCACGACCCTACTTTCTCCTTGTTCTTAGAGACTTCACATAGCTTATTATCTTCTTTTCTTCCACTTTCAATCTCTGATACCTCTTTCTTATCAACATTTAAATGTGTTCAAGATACTCCTATTGCTTTTTTTAAAAACCCATTCTCCTTCTATCTCACATCCTTTTTAATTCTCTGCTCCATTTCCTTCCTCCACATTCAAACATCTTCAGAGAATTGTGCTTTCCTACTGCCTCCTCATTTTCTATCAGTCAGCAGCTTTAGAAACTGGATTCCCAGCCCACAATTTCTAAAATCCTACCTGTGGGATCAGTAGTGCATCCCTTGCTGTTAAATCCAGGTAATACTGCAGAGCTAGTATTACCTCCATTTCATATTGTCAATCATTTCCTTCTTAAAAATCTATCAATGAGTTTAATGAGTAAACAAGTAAACAAGGGAGGCTTAGGGCTTCCCAACATCACTGATTCCCTAGCTTTAGTCTGTCTTTCTGGTCTGGCTTCTTTCTCTTCTTGTTTTCAGCTACCTTTTCTTTGCCCATTCCTCTATGTATTTATTATTCTCAGATCTATATCTTTAACTCAGATAATTAGCCTTAGTTACAAATCTAAACATATATCCAACTGTCTCACAAATCTACATAGACTCCAAATCCAGCACATCACAAATTGAAATCAATTTTTCTTACATTTTTAAACTCTCTTCCTCTTCCCATCATTTCTATAATCCAAGTAATAACCAAGCTTTATAAAATCTACTCTCCTTACTTCTCTTTCCATTCTGTTTATGCTTTCTTCAGCCCCACTACCACTACTGTCATTACCCTAGACTAAACCCTCACCATTTCTCAACAGGGAGCTACTTAACTACAATCTCCAAACCAGTCTACTATGCCTAGACTTTGTTCCAGCGTTGCAGCCAGAATGATCTCTCTAGAATATAATACTGGTCTTTCCAGACTCCATTTGAAATAGTTTAGCAGCTCCAAATTCTTCTCTATATTAAACTCCATATCTCCTATATGATTTGCAAAGTTCCTCGTGAGCTGGTCCTTGTTCATCTCCATGCTTCCATTCTCAATGTGCCAGTCATACTGAAAATTTTTCCATGCTTGAAAGTTGAATGTAGTTTCTTTTATCTGGGTTTTTGTTTATGTTGTTACATTTGCCCAGTAAATACTTTTCCCCATGGTCTCTACTTTTCTGACTCTCATCTTTCAGACTTCTGATTCCAAATTACTTTTTTACAGAGCATTTCCTGGACTTCTTCATTGAAAATATACCCCTGACTAACTCTTTTGATACCCTGTATCATAGCACTTATCATTCTGTATTGTAACATTTTAATTAGATAACAATTTATAATTATAGTACTTAATACTTAAATAATATAAACTAAATAATGCTTTACATTCTCTCTCATTATTTTAGAAATCAACTCAGTTCAACCGACAATTTATCACTCCACAGTATAACCCTAAATCCATTATAATTTTATATGATGTCATACTGTAGTTCAATGGATCTTAATGAACACATTTTCTCCACCATTCATGTAGACATAGAATAAGATAAGAGAAAAAGAGGAACAAAGAGCTGAAACAATTGTGCATAAAATAAGAGGAATATGTGGAATGAAAAATTTGTAGAAATTTTTTTATTTGATTTTAGGTAAAGTATATATTTTCTTAATGTCCATTTTGTTTTGGTTAATATTCATGGGGCATAAGATGCAACATGATGCTATGCTCTCTCTGTACTGAGCTCTTTAGAATGAAAGGTATATTAAGTAACCACATGAATAAATTAAAATTTCATGTTGCCATACTTTGACCATTGCTGGCTCAAGCCTTATCCCATTCCCATTTCCTCCATTCCTTTGAAATTCCTCTTTCTTCAGTATCTGTGCATAGGGTTAGTCCCCCGTACAAAGAATTGAAGAGATATGGCATGGGCCAAATGAAATTACAAGCTAATTATAACTTGGAAAAATAAGGAGTCTTTCCTTTGATCTTCCTTTTAGATTTTAAAAATAACTACTTTGACAATGAATAGATCATTCTTTCAACTCTTGTCTTACAACAGTCAATATTGTTTAGCAAGTTTCAGACACTATTCACAGTGTCTGCAACCCAACTGTTTACAAATATCAATTCACATGCTGACGTTACTTTTTCACTTTCTAAATCTGTACTGCTGATTTTTAACTTGGTTTGTGTTGAGTTCCTCTTCTTTAAGTGATTGTGGTTATTTAGAGAAGCTGAGTCTTTTGAAGATGTATGTACTTTTTGAACCTATGTTTTCTTTATGTTAAAATACTTAAAATCTTTTTGATCTGTGACATAAGAAAATGTCTAGCATTGAGAAACGGAGAGAAAAGTGGCTACTCATTTCAGTGTTCTCTGCTCTCAGCACTACATGTATCAATTAAGGATGACTTCTCTTCATGTCTTCAGTTTAAAAGAAACTGCACTCAAGAGAGATTGTATCCTAAGCTTCTGTTCTCTCTGCTTCTCTCCACCAACAAGCCCTGCCATACTAATACTTCCTATAATGTGGTTGTTGAGCTCAGGCAACAAGCTATACTTTCTGTTTCATGAAATAATTATATTTCTTGCTGGACTGCACATCATTTTTCATTGTCTTTTGAAAAAATTTTCTTTATTATGTACAACAGCTGGATGGTTGGTTTTATAGGTCTGTTGAGTTTTAGTTCTCTTTTAGGAAGGCTTTTTCCATCTAAATTCTTTGTCCTTTTCCTTTTCAAACTTGGTCCTGGATCTTCCTTGTTTCCCTTCTCCCTCTTCCTCCCTCCTTCCTTTACATGCTAATATCTAAAAGTGCTTCTTGATCTTTACTCCAACAGTGATCAATGAAGTGAGTATCAGTTACAAGCACTTGTCCAGCAGGAGCCAGTTTGGCTTAAAATCAACCTTCCTTGGTAAACCAAGACATGCATTATCCTGATTGATTACTCCCAGAGAATATATTTGTGTCATTGGTAGTCAGTGTAGTTGAACTAAAAGAGTTCTTAATTCTAAACCCTTCCCTGGATTTTAACTTTCTCACATATCTATATAACAAGCAAATGATTTAAGAACAAGGAGATGAAAACTTATTTCAAAGCTCCATACGGTAGTGACTTAGTAGCATCATTTGAGCTCCTTACACTTCTTAGAATGTGTTTTAGAAGATGAAATAAACCGTGATGCATTTCATCTGGTCCAGAAGCCCTGTGCATTTATTCATGAGAAAAGTTCGATCTACTGAGTCATTGATTCTGTAGCAGGTACTCCAAGCTCAATCTATTACTAAAACAACTTTGCCTTTTAAAAATGTGATAGGCATGTTGCTTTCCTTGGAAGCAAGCCTCATGATTCCGTAAGTGGAAATCTCTCCTAAGGTCCCATAGAATATCTTAGTGCAACCCAATTGTATTTCTTCCTTTTTAGTACTAAGTACTTAATCAACTTTTCACAGAAGAATCTTTTAGCCAAAACATTGAATAATAATCTGTAGGAGATCTGTGTAGCTTAAGACCTACTTTCATTGTCATAAGAGTGAAAAGTGCTATAATCTACAAAATTTAGGGTTTTATTCACCAAAATACTGAAGTTTTTTGTTCAATGAAAATTTGTTAGGCTCTACTGATTGTTTTATTCATTTATTCTCAAAATCCTTCTCATAAAAACTCTTCAGATTCTCAGTGGAGTAATCCAACTTTTCCTGACTCTTGCTGTTTTATAACACTATAATTATTTGTAATGACATGTTCTGTACTATGTCTGCAGGTATCTTTTAAGTGCATTATGCACATCTGAGATTTACAGATAACTTTGTTGATGGTGAGGATAGATTCAACTTGGATTTTCACACAGAGGGCAGCAGTTCAGAGTTCTTGGGATGATAAGGAATTGGGAATTGTTGAACCCCAGAGCTAGCCATTAACATTGATAGCAAGGCCAGATCCTGTGGCAGGCATAAGTGGATCTACAAGGCTGGAAAATGAGCATCATCCAGGAGGGGGTGGAGGTATCAAGCGCAGCAGGTGCCAAGTCAGAGCACACCACATATTTGAAAACTAATGTTGGAGGCTTGATCAGAGTTCAGAGCCCAGGGAGCAGAGAGGAAGCTCTGCAGGGGAGCTTGGAAGTGTTATAGCATCCTGTTAGAGCTGTTAAAACAGAATTCTCTAGAGGCCCTCTGTGGAAGGCATGGTGGGCATGCCTCCACTAAGCTGAAAGGCATGGTGCAGGCTTCTGACAAATGCCTGGAGAGTAGCCATGTGACTCAGAGCTCTTTCTTTTGTCGCTGGAGGTTTTCTGTGGTTATCCAGAGACAGGGCATACTTTCCTCATCTTCAACTTCACACTGATTTCCAGTTGCTTGCTGGATCCAGGTCTCTGGCAGATATAGTTACAAGTCAGACAGCATATTGACCACTGCCAAAAACAAAACAAAACAAAACAAAAAAATGGCACATGAGTTAAAGAACCTGCATCTCAGAAGTGAGAGGAGCTGTTTCTATAACAGCTACCACTGTATTATGCATCTCAGATGCCATTGCCACCGCATAGAACTCTAAGCTGTATTGATTCATTGGCATCCATAAATGCAACACTGATACTCCTACTTAGTGATAATAAAAGGAGAAATGAAGCCCACCCAAGTACTGAAGGTGAAAATAAGTCAGGGACTTCAGACTACTGTCTGACAATTAACCTGGCACTTTCATTTCTCCTCAGGTTGTTTTTCTCTTCTGTCCTTTTCCTCAATCCACCTATTTCTGCCAACCTGTACCTTCCTTCTGGTCCTCGGGACTACACAACCACTGGCCTTCTGCTTCTTGGAAATTCTTGTTTATTTATTTGTTTTTTTTTTAAATGTAACAAACACAACAATAATGATTACTCTGTATCATCCACTGGTCTAGATACTTTATGAATATGAACTCTTTCTGTTAAGAGGTAATCCTTTTGTTGCCCTTACTTTAGAGAGGAGGTTTTCCTCATTTTTTGATATTTAATTTCCTGAACACTACATACTGCCTGCCCACTGGGAACCCAGTGTGGCCAACATCATCATAATCAGTCTGCAATCAATGCCTCCCTCAGCGCTGGCTTGGAAATTGAGCATTTCTTGCTGACAAAAATTGGAGCCTGTAATCTGGATTGGTATACAAGGTTTTCTACTTATGAACTGAGTAACTATAGGTAAGTAAGTTTTCCCATCTGTAAAATGGGAATCATAGGGTGGTTGAATAGGTTAGATGTATAAGAAAAAGTTCAAGATAATGCCTGATACAGAAAAGCATTTAGGAAATGATATTCGCACTTATTACTGTATTGCTCCAGGGATATTTTTAAAAGTACTGTTTGTTTAATGAAATTGCAAAATATAGTTTGCTTAATAAAACTTTGGAAGTGAAAGTGGCCTTAGATTTTGGTTAGTTGGACTATGTCCTTTTTGAATGAGGAAACAGAAGCAAAAGAATGATTTTTTTTTCTAAGTAATCAACTAATTAACAAGAAAACAGAAGAGAAAGAGCTGAGGCTACCTAACTCCTACCTGGGTCTTTATTCCCACCTCTGCTACTTAAAAGGTTCAGTGTGAAGCCTATTGTGTTTTCCTGGGGCTAGAGATGACCTATCTGAACATGGAAAGCCCCAGCATGTCCCCTACTTGCATGCATTTTTCAGTAGAAGCACTTTCCTGTCTCAGAACTCTTGCTACATTTCAAAAATAAGAAAGTTATTGTTCAGAGGTAAAAACATAGAGGCTTGCAGCAGTATTATTTGACTCAGTTCTTTGAAGCTTTATAGGGGGATCATCTTGTTTGACAAAGAAACATCCCCCCCAGTTTTTGTGAGTGGTCACTCCTTTCTTCTAGAGCAATAGGCTATATTCAGTAAAACATATTACTTAAGCTTATTTTATATTTATTCTTTTCCAGTAATTTAGAGAGAAATTTACTTGTGAGAGACAAGAAAATTTTCCTAGGTTGGAGGCTAAATTTGAACTATTTGGTGTTTCTGGTAGCAGGAATTTGGTTGTGGTAATATTGTTACCATATGGATAGATACATAACTTCTGAAAAGTGGGATGAGAATTCCAGGGCCTTTTACTAGGACCACCAAGATGATGAATGACATATTCAATTCTAAGGAACTAAAGCAAAGAGGAATTCCACATTTTAAATTGGAATATCATGTCAAAATGAAAACCTTCTTAGACTAAAAGTACATGTACACATAAGGAACAAGCCTTTTTAGCTCTGGGAAGGATCTGCATGACACCAACATAGTTAGAATGTTTCACAGAGTTATTTTAAAAAAACAATGAATCAGCATAGCTGTCATCATCATTTATTCCTTTCTTCCTCTATGATATAGCTCTGCTCCTTTTCCTCCCCTAAATGAAATTTGGTGGACTCTGTCTTGATATATTGAGCTATTTGGAGGTTTTCTGGCCGTTTTGCTCATGAAATTTATCACTGGGACTACTGGTTGGTGAGCTGGACCCTTTGGACACTGAGGAGCTTTTTGTTTCAAGCACTGCTTTGTTTTAAGTTAGGTGTTGAATGCAGTATCAAAGGTAGGCAAGCAGACATTTGGAGGCAGATATGGGCACGGTCCCAAAAGCTCAGTGCCAAGGGCCTTGTGTTTCTTAACAGAGGTGATCTGGAAAGACTCCAAAAACAAGATGAAAAATACAAAGTTGAATTTAGTTAAAGAGAAGGAGAAAGGAAAGCATTGAAAACTTGAATCCCATTAACTTGCAAAGTTGAATTCTGGACTTTTAAAAGCTTCCTTCCAAAACAGACTTATATTAGTTTAATCTCTGTCCAATTGTAGATTTAAATTTAGCTTCTCACACTTATTAATCTTTTTAGGAGTGAAAATAATCATTCTTGTTCATGAGCTGATTTAGTATATTTTTTATAATGGGTTTTACTTGGATGGGTAAAGTGGAGACCATTGTTACTGGCTTTATTAATGGGTCCCCTGGTTGTCACAATGGTTAGGGCCACCACACAATCACCCAGACCTGAGTACAACCTCTATCACTGCAATCTAGGAATTTACAATTTTGGGCAAGTTGCTTAAACTGTCTAAATCTCACAGTCATCATGGCATTTAAGTGAACAAGTAATTATAGAATGAGACACTGCTAGAAAGCAAGTACATTCTGTATGTCATGGACACACTACATTGTATACCATTGGAAAGATATGGAAACAGTACCAAGACCAACTGCTAATTTCATTTAATACACAAAGTAACCTAGAAACAGTTGGCCAATGTTGTGCCCAGTATCATGTGGTCTATAAGGTATATAAACAAAGACAAAGTAAGAACCTAGATCTTTCCCTTCTTTCCATTAAACTCATTCTGTATAAATGTATAAAGCTCTATATAATAAATAAATGAGGCTATTTTTAGTTACTATAAAATAATTTTTATTTTAAATATTTATTTTATAGTGATATGAAATGTACATTATTATAGCTATATAAAATATATTGTACTGGCTATATAAAATAATAATTGCTATTTCTTAGGCATATATTGCCAGTCATTCTAATAAATGTTTACATACATAATCTAATTTGAACGTAGCAACCTTGTGAGATACATACTACTATTAGACCTATTTCTCATAGTTGATGAAAGATAACCAAAAATAATTTAAGCAATTTGCCTGATGTCATACATTTACTAGTAATAGAGACATGGTTTGAACTCAGAAATCTCTCTCTGGAATCAGCCCTCCTCACCATTTCTATTAGCTTGGTTATATTCAAAGTATAATTC
>RJWT010014429.1:0-21067 GCA_004365215.1 Cuniculus paca | reverse complement strand
TCCCCAATGGCCTGTGGGCACACAGCATAGGGCGTATCTGGCTGTTTCTCCCTGTCCAGGCTGGTTACCTGAGGGAAGTAAGCTTCCCAGTGGCAGCATATAGGTGCAAGGGCAGGTCTGGCAGTTTCTCCCTGCCTGCACTGGTTACCTGAGGGAGCAAGTGTCCAGATGGTGGTGGGCATGTGGGGGTGGGTCTGGCTGTTTCTCTCTGCTCAGGCTGTCTGCCCACAGGAAGCAAGCCTTCCAGATGGCTGTGGGCACACAAGTGCTAGTTTTGCTTTCTTGAATGGCTAAGAATTAGGTGTCTGAAAGTCAGTAAGTTATCACCCTAATTTTTTCACTCAGGCATCCTCATAATTCTAGCAACTGATTAGGATCTAAGAAATTCTTACGTCTTAGAAGTTTTATAGCTTTGATATTAAGGGCACAGATTTTAGAAGCAGATTTTCCAGATTGAAATCCTGTATGACTCTGGAAAATTGTTAAATATGTCTCAGGTTCCTCATCTATAAAAGTGAAAATAGTATTAGAACCTATCTCAGTAGTGTTACTGTCATCATTAAATGAATAAATTGTGAAGCACTTAGCATGATGCTTGTTATAAAGCTAACACTGTAATATAGGTTAACTGCAAAAAAAATTTTATTAAATACTAAGTTATGTTATAGCAGTAAGCTACATATTCCAAGTATTTAAGAAATTTTTATACTTCTAACCATTTCACTTCAATTTATTTAGAGATGTAGTCAAAGATGTACACAAAAGATATTCATCACAATAGTGAAAGTGAACTAGATTTGTTTTTTTTTTTGAGACAGAATCTCACTATATATCCCAGGCTGGCCTTGAACTCTTGGGGACCCCCCCTGAGTGCTGGGGTCACAGGCATGTGCCACCATGTGCCAGATCAGATCAGTTCTTCTAGTATATCCTTGAATGGACATATATTCAAGTAGATATGTAAACTTAATAGTTTTAATTATTGTATAACAAATTACTTAAATTGCATTTCTGATGTATACGTAACAGGATGTCCACAAGAAAAATATATATTCATGAAAAATCAAATTCTTGGAAAATGTAACATCAGAAAATGCTCATAAATGTAATTCTAAAATTAAACAGTAGAACTGTACAAACTTTCAGAACTGAGGTTTTTCGTATTTTTTGTTTTTATTTGTGTTGTAATTACTTGCTTACTGCCTATCTTCTAGGGGATTACAAAGTTTACAAGGACAGAGACCTGTCTGATTAACTAAGCTGTGCCCCATCTGTACCATGGTTATCTAATGTGTAGTAGGCACTTAATAAATACCTACTGAACCAATTAAATTTGGAGAAAATTCATAAAAAATACTTTTAAAATTACTCTGTCAGTAGTAAGTTATATTGCAGTGAGAACAATTTTTTTTTTTAAATTTAGGTAACAGATTGGCAGGAAAAGGATTCAAAGTATTTGAAAGTTATCTTTGGTTAGAGAGATTGACTTTTAAGAACTTTTCTATTCTTGTATTATTTTTAAACCACAAAGATATTTTGAATATTTTTAAAGTTCTGAGGAAAGACATTGAATTTATTCATTGGTGACTTGAGAACAATTGTTAAGGAATCTTGGGGTAGGAGAATGAGGAAAAAAGGAATCTTGCATTTGTGGTTCTTGTGGCGAGTTAAACTCTTCTAATTCCAGTTAACTCTGTGTTTATTATTAGCCTGGTCTTACAGAGGTATCAAAATATGCTACCTGGAACACTTGAACTTCTGTGAGACGGCTATCAGAAATAGTTTGAGAGATGATGTATATCATACTGCACTCAGGTTTACAACCAACATTGACTAACTGAAAGTTTAGATGATCCTGCAGTGAAGAAACTGATACTTCAGTCAGAAATTTGATTATAAAATCTCTTTCTCCTAATACTTATCAGCATTTTTTGGAAAAAAAACAAAAACAAAACTTACTGTTTTTTTTTTTTTTAGTTTGCATATCATGTACCTCACATTATCCCTCAATCTCTTGAAATCCAAAGATTTGCTGCTCTTGTTCTAGAAAAGTTTTGAAGAAAGGTAGATGTTTCTTAATCTGGTACTATATATCAGTTTTAGAGAAATATTACAGTACAGAGTGGGTTGGGAATCAAGAACCTAGATTCCCAGGCCAGTCCTCCTCCTTAGCTGCATGACCTTCGTAAGTTAATCAATCACTTTATGACTTTTCCAAATATTTTATTTAATAGAATTATTTTGAGCATTTAAATGGATAGTGCATGTAAAGCACTTCAGCATGATGCCGGACACACAGTATTTAGTAAATTAACTACTCTAGCCTTGTAGAGTGTTTAAGAGCCAAAGTAAGAATCTGTAGCTTTCTGGGTCCTTTGAGTCCATCAGCCTTTACTGTTGTTAATGGCTGTTTCATTACTGAATTTCTTTTTTTCCTTCTTTCTTTCTTTTTCTTTTTAGGGAGACAGGATCTCACTCTGTAGTTCAGGCTAGCCTTGAACTCACTGTATAGTCCAGGCTGGCCTCAAACTTGCAGTGATGCTCCTGCCTCAGTGTTCTGTTTTTTTTTTGTTTTTTTTTTTTTTGCAGCACCGAGGATTGAACTCACGATCTTACACTTGCCAGGCAGGCACTTAGGCCCTTGTCTTTTTGAGACAGGGTCTTGCTATGCCTTGCAGGCTGGCCTTGAACTCACTTTGTAGCCCAGGCAGGTCTCCAACTTGCATCGATCCTCCTGTCTCAGCCTCCCGAGTGCTGGGATTATAGGCGTGAGCCACCACGCCCAACTGATTGCTGAATTTCTTAAACATAAGCGTGTTAAATTAAACTTTTAAGTTATATGTATTCTTAAAGTAAAAATAAGTGGATTTAGGTTGTGCTCTGTGTTTGGTTATTTATTTATGGATTTTTTAATTGGGGAGGATTGTTAGGTTGAGTGGATTCAGGTCTACATATAAAGAGTCAGATTTGACCAGGTAATTATTTTAGAAAGATTAAGTATAGTGAAGTGATTACTTTATATTAAAAAAACTCCCTAGAAAACTTAATTATGACTTTAAGTCATCTACTGAAGTTAATCTTATTTTAATTTTTATTATTAACTCAGTGATAGATGGGGCAAGCTACCATTATCACCTAAACAAAAAACAACATTTTCCAAGTGGGTACGGCCAGAAGACCTCACCAACAACCCTACAATGATATATACTGTGTCCAGTTTTAGCATAAAGCAGGTAAATTTTTTATTTTGTAAAATATTATGTGAAAATTAGCATTTTAAGGAAATTTGAATATGAATTTGAGTTTTTTCTTAGGCTTTATATATTCAGGTATGTGAGAGTAATAGGAAAAATTACTTATTCTGCACATTTTGACTTAAGCATTGAAATAATTACGTACATACTGAACAGAAATGATAGAATAAAAAAATGACTGGGAATGTTTAAATTTTTAGAAATGTATTACAATAAAAGAAATACTACTGTTAATCACTCTCAAAATATTCTGTCTCTCTTTGAACATACTTATCCTAGCCTTCGTGCCACTTTCTGAAGTCTTTCATATCTTTAGTTGCATGGTCATGGCTGCTTGGATTCTTGAATAGATTCAAAACACTTATGTTTTATAAAACATCATTTTGACTTTGAGGAAGAGCCAGAAGTACATGGAGGCAAATCCGGTGAATAAGGTGCATGAGGACATGTCATAATGATTTTTTGTTTAGTTTTTTTTTTTTTTTTTTTGGAACACATTACATAAAGACCTTTTAATAAAAGATCTCTCCATTAAGCAGCCAGCAGAGTCCTTCAGCTGATCTGCAGGGGCAGAGGTTGGGTGGCAAGCACCTGCCTCCTCACACTTCACCAGGACTACCAGCAAGTATGCTCTGGGTCCAGCTGATGCCTGAGATGCTTCTGATGGGGGAGTGAACATACTTTCCTGCTGGTCACAACTGTGCTCATCTTTCCACAAGGACTGCTGAGTGTGGATGTCTCCATGTCTCTCTGTCCACTGTCCTCCTGAGGCTACAGAGTGAGCCGTCTCTCAGCTGACCCTTCTATAAATGTACTAAAGAGGAGGTGCAGAACTCTTGTGCTGGGTGCGGCTGAATGAGGAGCCCCTGGGGTCCTTGGGCTTTTCAGGAGCTGTCCTTGTGTGGGAGGATGTGGTAGGCAGCCCGCCAATGCCATCCTGCACCTGGGCCTTGGTGCCCTGCTTGTGACAGAAATAGCAGGTGCTGCTGCTCCACAGGATCAGTCAGGGTCATGCCTGAGAGATATCCCCATGTTTCACTGAGCTGCGTTTTTGGCCTCTGGCACCATCTGGGAGTGTACCAAGCAGAACACCCAAAACCCACCGGGCTCTGGAGTCTCCAGGTGCCTTCCTGGACTACAGGTGGATGGGCTGTAACACTTATCAGATCCTCTTGGGGGCAAGAGTAAGAACTGTGGCCAAAGGTGGGCATGGCTCCTCACGTGCTCATTGCCATGGTCCATGGCTGCCTTGGAAATCTGCCTCCCTAGCATCCAAGGTGCTGCCCTATGCTCATTGCAGTTCCCGTTTCTAGGAGTCCAGAGGTGCTTATGCTCTCCTTAGCAGTGTGTTGACATAGAAGCCAGCGAGCTGGCTGGGGAGCTATGGCTCCTTTGCCATGCACTGCAGCAGAGGGCACTGCCAGCTTCGAGATGAGATCTTAGACTGAGCAAGGAAGGAGAGCTCTGGAGTAGCAGTGTCCAGAGCCTTGGTGCCAAGCCCCAAGATTCATTCAGCTTTTGCAAAAATTAATATAGCTGGTTCTTGATGAATTTGCTTTTGTTAGGGCCATAAGGACAGTTCAGGGTATTCCAGGAAGAAAGGATAGGCAGTGGCAGGTTTGTCTTAATGTCTGTGCCAGCACTGGTCCTGGCCTGACTACAGGGAGAGTGAGTGGTGTTTACTGGCACTACCCGAGGAGGTATCATGGGAGCGTAGGCAGCCTGTTGGTTTCCCATTCCCAGATATAACTGGTGTTGCATGAGAGGTGACAACCATTTGGAATCCAGTGAATTTCCAGCCTTGCTTGGGTTTCTCATTCTCAATTTCCCTTTCTGATGAATAACCATTTCTTCAGTTCTGCCAGCAGAAACTAGGGCAGCCAGTATGCAGGTCCAGCTCCCACCCCTCTACTCACTTTAAGAAATGCCCTGAAAGCCTTAGAGCAGTGATGGTGACCCTTTTAGAGCTTTCAGTGATAACAGTCTGCTGTAGCATGGGTGCCATAGGTTTGCCACCACTGTCCTAGAGCCTGACTCCTCCAGGAGGTGTGCAAGAGCCTTACAGTGATCCCTGTGAGGATGAGGCTGGGAAGAAGCTAAAGGTAGAAACCCCCACAGGGCCCCAGTAGTCTACTCCCAGGAGATCACTCATATATGAGCAGTGACTGACTCAGTGGAAGAGCGTGAGACTGCAGGGCATGCTTTTATGAGCTTGCCTTTCCATTGGTTGGCACTTGGCTGCCTATGAGTTTCAATCATACCTTGTAAAGACACTCACAAAAGGGGACTTAAAGTGTAGTAGAACCCATACTGAAGTAAAAGGAGGACGCTCTGCACCAAGGAGTAGGAAGACATGTTTATTATGCCAGCAGGCTGGTGGGAAGCAGTTCCAAATCGCCAGCTCCCAGTTAACTTTTTGACTTAGTTTATATAGGTTTGCAAGCAGGAAGTACAAAAGCTTGAGAGCATGGTTAACTTTCATTGTCTGTTACTGGTAGAAAGTCCTTGAAATATGTTAGGAAAACAGTATATTTTTAGGTGAGAAAATGTAAACATTGCAGCTGCACGTGGTTGGGTTGGCCTGAGTCAGGCTATCTGTGAAAAGCAGCCGGGTGCAGCCAGTCAAGGTTGACTGGGTTAAGCAGTCTAGCTCCCTGGGTGGGCCGGATGAATATATTTTGTCACAGTATGATGTCAGGCTGCTAGTTAATTTTAATTTTTGAAAATTTCTGTCACACAAGAACTGCTTCAGAAAGTGGCAAGAATGATGGGCTAACGCATTTGAAGCAAGTGCAGGTATTTCGAGGAGGATTAATGGTGATGTGTTTTCTACTGTAATACATTTTTAAAATTTAAACTACTTTTTGGTCATGCCTTGTGTGATGGTTTTGAGCAGTCATGCATTTTCATGTTTGTAGATGAAAAACTTGAAAATCTGAATTTCACTTTTGATAAAGGGAATAGATATAAAAGATTTAGTTATGTAAATATCCAATTTTATTTTTTATTTTTTTATTTTAAAGTGAAAAAAAACCCAGAAAAATCAAGAAGCAAACAAACCTAAAAAACAGCAACAAAAGCAAAACGACAACAACAACAACAAAAAAAACCCAATAGCTGTGTAGGTTTCCAAAACAAGATGATAGGAATTTAACAATGGTGTTATACTGCATATTGTCATCTTCAAAATAGTTGCTGAGGTTACCAGAAATGAGAATAAAACAAAACAGTAAAACGGAACAAAATACTGGATTTTGAAAATCAGACTGAAGGAAATCCCCCACAGTTGCCACAGTGCACATTGAGATCCTCCACATAGATTCCCAGACCACCAGCCCCAGGCCTGCAAAGTCAATCAAACAATACATTAGGAAGATGGGATGCTCTTCTGATTTCCCAGCCCCGCGCACCAACTGGCTCACAGGAAGGTGTGGTTTGCCTTCTTTCTGGGTCTCTTCCTGACCCCCATGGTGGAGCCTGGCTCACAGGAAGGCGTGGTTTGTCTTCCTGCTGAGTTAAATATCCAATTTTAAATTAATGTCACTGAAATAACTTCTTGATTTTTCTAGGGTTTGAATAAAATATGTGAGTCAGCAGCCTGGCGTTTCTTTTTATTATTAACAGTCAAGATATTTAGTATAAAAAAATTAGGTGCAGTGCATAAATGTTGGCTAATGTTGAAATTCCGTGAATGAAGGAATATATTAATACTTTGTTCTTATTGGCAGACAATAGTATCAGATTGTTCCTTTGTGGCATCACTGGCTATCAGTGCAGCTTATGAGAGACGGTTTAATAAAAAGCTGATTACCAGGTAAAATTTTGACTTGTCTCTTCAGCCTTTTTCATGTACTTATCTTCTAATTGAAAATTTAAAGACTTAGATTTTATCTATGTAGAAAGTGGAGGAGCATATCACTAGAATATTATGGCTCTTCTGTAGACATTAAGCAGATGCTTTATTACTATGGAAAGATACACTAAGGTAGTAAGACCATTTGCATATGTAATTAACATGTAAGTAGTTTTTAAATGAATCAAGTAAAATCACATCATATTTATCATTTATAATATGCCTATTGAGCAGTTGAAATGAGTTAGTGTGAATTAAGAGAGGCTGTAAGCATAAAATGCACGTGAGATTTTTGAAAACAGTACAGGAAATACCCCAAATTTTTATATTGATTACATGTTGAAATAATAGATTAAGCAAAATAAATTATTAAAATTAGTTCAATTTGAATATTATTAAAATTAGTTTTAAGTTTAATGTGGTCATTGGAAAATATAAAATGGTGTATATTTGTTTGCTAGAACTGTTTTAGAATATATTGAAATGTCTCTGGAATACTTCTTCAGTTTTCAAGAGTTATATTAGCTTAAGCCATTGAATGTAAAAATTAAGCATAATTTTTCACTCAGCTTTTCTTGCCTGGTTTTTGTGTATTAACCTCTGAGAGTACAAAGAGGAATTAGTCTTTAATTTCAGCTGTTTCCCATGTAAAAATAATTTTCAGGGTGTTTGATGTGTTCCAAATTAATTTAAAGGAAAATTGATACTGTTTTTGTATTTGATTATATAATTTTATATGACTTTATCAGAGTTGTGCTTAGTGCCTTGGTTATATTTAAATGGTCTTCACTTCTTAGGGTCAATGATAAAAGAATATTTTAACCAGCTTAAAATATATTCACTTAGATAATTACAAATTTAGCAGTTTTCAGAATATTATAAAATTTATGCCCTCTTTATGATTTCAGAATACTTTCTTTTTTTTTTTTTCCTTTTGGTCTTTTTTTTTTTGAGACAGGGTCTCGCTATGCAGTTCAGGTTGGCCTTGCAAGGGCTCACTTTGTAGCCCAGGCTGGTCTTGAACTTGCAGTGATCCACCTGCCTCAACCTCCCAGAGTGCTGGGATTTCAGGAGTGCACTACCACGCCCAGCTCAGAATAGTTTCTTAATTATAGTAAATAAGCACTTTGAAAGTGAAACCTTTGTCGAGGTATACAATAGGAAAATATTCATGGTTATTTTTATAAAATCGCAAAGACGATAGCATATGTCTAAGCGAATGACATGTTTAAATATCTCCTGTATTGTAGTTGATTTTGAATATTAATGTATTTCAATATTTATTTTCCTTACAAAAGCATAATTTATCCTCAGAATAAGGATGGTGAACCAGAGTACAATCCATGTGGAAAGTATATGGTAAAACTTCACCTCAATGGAGTCCCAAGAAAGGTGAATATTGTCTCCCCTTTACCAGTACTCTTTTCTCTTCCCTTCTCTACTTTTGAGTTGTGAGTGAAATTAAATATTATCTGTGTTACAGTTTAGTTGATTTTGAATCTGTGATCTTATACACTCTAATACCAAATCATTTTATGTTAATAATTGAAAATAGAATCCATGACAAGTTCCAATAAGTAATAGTGAACTAAGGACCACTAATACTTAAATTTTAATCTGATCTTAATATTTTTGATTACAAGGAAATCAGACACATTAAGTCTGTTAGGTCAGAAGAGTTTATATGTGGTTATATCCTGAGACGTGAGAAGTCTTTAAAGTTATTTCCTTTGTGAAACATATGCGTGGTCTTAAGTTATACTGCTTTAATTTCTTTAAGCACTCTGACCTCTGAGGGTGTTGCCTTGTTAGGATCCTTTAGCACCTGTCCACTGCCATCCAGGTCCCTGCATCACCTTCAGTTTACATGGGAGTTTGTTAGAATTGCAGAATGTCAGGCTTCACCCTAGACCTATGGAATCAAAATCTTCATTTTAACAAGCTCTCTTGGTGATTCCAGTCTGAAAATCATTGCTGTGTCACTCAGGAATACTCCAGTTTTAGGGTACACAGAATCATTAGGAGGGCTTACAAAAGCATAGGTTGCTGGGGGCCCACCACTGGAGTTTCTGATTCTGTATGTCTGATAGAGACCACAATTTGCATTTCTAACAGATTCCTTGATGATGCTAATGCCATTGTCCGGGAACATCCTTTGAGAGTCACTCTAGCTGATTGCTTAAAACTAAACAAAAAATTTAAGAATGCTTTTCCTGAACCATAGTTATTAAATAACCTCTTCTTTGAAGAATCTTTCAAAATGGAGTTGTAGAATTTTTGTTAGTCTTAGATCAAAAATTCTCCTTACTATGTCTTTCAAATAAATTTTTTTTTCAAATAATTTTTTAATGTTAGGTATATACTATAGATTTGTGGTGATTGTTTCCTCTGTTGTTCTTGTTTGTTTTGTTTTTTTGAAGCAGGGTCTTGCTACGCAGTTCAGTTTGGCCTTGAACTCACTATGTAGCCCTGATTGGCCTCGAACTGACAGCAGTACTCCTGCCTCAGCCTCTGTAGTGCTGGGATTGTAGGTGTGCATCACCATGCCCAGATCCACTGTTGCTTAAATGTATTTTTTTTAGTCATAATGTTCTACTTTTACAACTACATAGCGTGAGTCTTTAGGTTTATATTAAAATGACATATTGATCTTAATAGTGAGGCCCTTTGGTAATTATTTTAAGTATAGCATACATTCTAGAGTCTCTAATAATTCTACTGGTAGTTACATGTAACCAGTGGCTCACCTGACAGGTTAGCCTATAAGACTGAATAAAGGCATCATAAATAAAAGATGAACATTTTATAATTGATCAGATTCTCGAAGTGTGGAATTATCATCATAATAACAGGCTAATATGCTTTTCATCTGTATGAAAGGTGATTTTTTTTTCCTTGATGAGATTTTAACAAAGTCTTTCAACTAAGGAAATTAATGTTCTTTTTCATCAGGTGATAATTGACGACCAATTACCTGTTGATCATAAGGGAGAACTGCTGTGTTCTTATTCCAACAATAAAAGTGAATTATGGGTGTCTCTCATAGAAAAAGCATACATGAAAGTTATGGGAGGCTATGATTTCCCAGGATCTAATTCAGTAAGTAGTAGGTGGTATGATCCAGACACCGACTTATGCTAATACAAGGTATATTAAACTTGAAAAGTTACAATACATACTACTACTGGTTTTGTTTATGGGTAAGGAAAGCAGATTATCAGCCCTTGAGAAATATTGGCTAGTCCCCTTATTATGTATGGGAGTACTTCTTTTCTTGTAAGGGTAGTATATTGTATAAATTCTATGTCCAGGAAACCTCTAAAATGTATGTGTCTGTAGTTACGTTGAGATATAAAGGCAGTTAATTGCAGTGTACCTTTCCAGAGCAGCCTGTTCAGATCAAAAGGATGTAACATATTGATACTCTTATGTATATTTTGATTTGTAAATCTAGGTTCAAAGAGTTTTTTTCTAAAGCCTTAAGTAATATAACCTGTAAAGTTGAACTCTGCATGCCAGTGTCCTTTAGTTGTGTGAAGTGAACTACTTGGCTTAACATGACTTTAAATTTGTCATTGACCAACCTGAGGCCTTACAAAAGGTATTTTATCTTTCTCAGTTTGTAATATAGATCTGTAATATATGGGATAATATCTACCTCCCAGAGTTTGTTAGAGAGTAAATGAAGTAATATATGCAGATGACCCATCATTCATACTTGACTAGTTTCTCTGCCTACTACTAGGCCTCCTTCACTCATCAGGATCTTATAATGCTAGGCCAAATTTTAAAAGTCATAGCTAAATGCAAGGGAAAGTAATTTTTCTTCCTAACCTGTACACTGTTGGTTTAGCTAATTCATTGCCTGTTAATTTACCCAGTGCAGCTGAAAGAATGGAAATATGAGTAAAACATTAGAAGTGATTATCATATTGCAAGGACTTGTTGTTAACTGTTACCAGTTTTTTTCCTGTTAAGTATCTTGAGTTTTTATCATATTTACCAACAAAGCAATTCTCTTATATTCAGAATGAGCAAAAAGCTTTTAACTGTCTTCTGATTTATTCCTGTCAAAATCATTATCAAATCAGTTTTAATAGCTACCCTGAGGATTTATCTGAGAGTTGAAAACAACACTGAGAGCCCTGAAATGTGTTTATGTTGCAGAATATTGATCTTCATGCATTGACTGGGTGGATACCAGAAAGGATTGCTATGCATTCAGATAGCCAAACTTTCAGTAAGGATAATTCTTTCAGAATGCTTTATCAACGGTAAATGGTTTTTTCTTTTCTTTTTCTTTCTTTGGTAGTGAAAAAGGCTGTGTTTAAAATCATGTCTTATTTAGGGTAGAGATCACAGAAGCTGTCATTTTTAGTTATTAGGGATATTATTTTAAAAATAGACTTTATATGCTTGGTAGTCAGCCTTCAGTTATTTTCAGCGATGCTTACAGATAATCCAAAACATTTGAATCTAGAATATATAATATGGGAAAATTATTTTGCACTTACTAAGTACTTACCAATTTGAGGAGAGGTGGGAAAAGAGACGTTTGAGAACTTAAGCTTTAAGCGGGTAATGTATATGTAGGGACTGGAAAACTGTCCAAATAGTGGTACACATTCAGTAGTAGCAAAGCTAGAAAGCTTAATAATTTGATAAAATCATTATCTCATTTGAGAAAGTACATTGGTATTTCACATCTTCATCCTTATTTATTAACTAAAAATAATAGCATTTGTGTTTCTTTGTTGATAACTTTCTTGGGATAAAAAAGGGAATATGGTAATTTATCAGATACACTGTGAATTAAAAATGTTTTCTAGTTAAAAGTTCCTCAGGAGTGTTAGGAAAAGCCATTTATTTATTTATTGATTTGATTAATCTTTTTGAGACAGGGTTTCACTATGCAGTTCAGGCAGGCCTGGAACTTACTTTGTAGCACAGGCTGGCCTTGGACTTGCAGCGATCCTCTTGCCTCAGTCTCTCAAGTGCTGTCATTTTTGAAAAAATGTCAGATTTGTGGAAATTTTCATGTAAGCCATTAGACTGAAAAGTGGTGTAGTGAGTTTTTAAAGATTTTCCTTTGATTACTTATCTTTGGGATCATTCCAGATTTCACAAAGGGGACGTCCTCATCACTGCATCAACTGGAATGATGACTGAAGCTGAAGGAGAGAAGTGGGGCCTGGTTCCCACACATGCATATGCTGTTTTGGATATTAGAGAGTTTAAGGTTTTGCCTTAAATTTTTTTCTTTTACTCTTTATCTATTAAGACATCACAAGAATTGCAAATGATTATCAGATGAATACTGACAAATCAAGGTCTTCCTACTATACTAAACAACTTGATCTTTACTATTATAAATTATGAAATTAAAAGATGGGAAATAGAATGACAGTGACAGCACAGATATTGACGCAGAGCAGAAACATCAGAAAATGGAAAACCTCTTTCTCTTGTCTATAAAAGTATCTTGAAGAAAAAAAAAGGTATCTTGATTGAGTTAAATACAAAGCCCCTCTGCTTTCAGACTGTTGGTGTTTGTGTCAGTCATAGTGGTAAGCACTGTAGCAGAGTAGGTACTGAGTAAGTATTTGTAAAGGAGAAAAAGTAGGAAGGTACCTGTGAATAAGATACATCCCAGTGGGTATGAAAGCATGTGTTTTTCTTCCTTGAGCTCTTAGCATGCAGTCAGGCCTTTCAGATCCTTTCTCAACCTATACTTGGGCTATGGTATCAGAATGTGTGACTGTAATTGTGTGCAGGTTGTTATTTTTAGCTGAAAAATTGATCAATTGTATGGATTAGAAAAATACAAGTGTTTAAGAGTCCTTTATAATAGAAATAGTGGTCAGTCAGCAGTCATGGCAGTCATATGTATTAAACTTTTTTAATGTGGCACACAGAACTACAGTTACAGCTCATTTAACAATGATGCAATCTGAGAAATTTGTAGTTAGCTGATTTTGTTTTCATAGTAACATCAGAGAGCATCTTTATACAAATCTAGATGGTTCAGTCAGTGATACACTTAGGCTATATTGTCCACGTGTGTGTGTTGTAGAGCCCATTGCTCCTAGAGCCCTGATGAACAGAACAACAGGAGATTAACCCAAAAGAGAAAAATGGTGCAGTCAGGAGATGGGGTACACTGAGGTGTGTACATCTGCTGCTGGCCTAACATGGCGTGTTGTTTTATGATGAACTTTTTTTTTAATAGATAGTAAATACATAAACCAGTAGCAGTCATTTGGTATTGTGTACTGTGCATAGTTGTATGTGCTGTATTTTATACAGTTAGCAGCACAGTAGGTTTGTTTACAACAGCATCAGAATAAAAGAAAAAAATATGGTACTGAACAATGATGACTGTTAGGATATTTTGGCCACTGTTTATGGCAAATTACAATTTTAAAATAGAAATCTCTAGGGTTGGGGATCTAGCTCAGCGGTCTAAGCGCCTGCCCGGCAAGCGCAAGGTCATGAGTTTAATCCCCGGTGCCGCCAAAAAACAAACAAAAAAAAAATCTCTGCTTAGTTATAGACACTCGAGTATGCACTATTGAACATCATTCTGGCCATGTGGTCCCTAGGCAACAGGGATTTTTAGCTCCACTTTAGTCTTACGGGAGTGCTGTCATATATGCAGCCCGTCATCAAACATTTTCGTGTGGCACGTGACTGCATATGAATTGTGAAGGCAGTAGAGACCTGCTGCAATGTTTAGAACTTTATAGTCTCAAGACAGTTTCTCAGTTAGCTAGTCAGTATTGCAGCTGCAACCATACTGAATAAAATTGTTTTCTTTAAAAGTGGTATTAAAATTGGGTACCCAAAGCAAAATATAAAAGTATATGAGAGACTAAATGTGAGAGATTTATGCTTTTGAATTGTAATTTATCACATACAGTAGTCAACACATAATAAGTTGTTAATGTTCAGTACTATGCATATTTTTGTTAGAACATCCTGCGAAGGTAGCTATCAGTGAATGTGACCAATAGTGTGGTAATAGGAAGTGAAATAGGCAATAGGAAAGTAGGCTTGAGTTTGAAGAAAGTTTTTATGAAGATTATATCATTTTATTTTTATTTTTATTTTTTTTAAAACAGGGTCTTGTTATGCATTTCAGGCTGGCCTTAGGCTTACTTTGTAGCCCAGGCTAGTCTTGAATTTGAAATGATCCTCCTGCCTCAGCCTCCCAAGTGCTGGGATTACAGGAGTGCACCACCACACCCAGCTGGTTACCGGAGAGCAGCCTCTCCCTTTGTTGGAATGCACTTTCACAGTATCAGTTCTTTTTTTTATTTTTATTTTTTTTATTTTAAAGAGAACAAAACAAAACAAAACAAAGCAAAAGAAAACAGAATAGAATCAAACATAATATAGCATTTCAAAACAGAACACTGCAAGCTATACAGGTTTTCAAAACATAACAACAGGAGATTAACAATGGTTACCCTAGTGTCTCTTGCTTTCTTCAAAATGGTTGTTCATACATACAGTACCAGTTCTTTACAGGAATGATTCTGTAAAGATTGAAACATTTTATCAGAGCATGTATACATGAAATAAGTTGGCCTGGTGACAGGTTTCTTCACTTTGTTAATGCTCACATTCTCACTGTGATGCTGTGAAAATTTCTGACCCAAAATGGTATTAGCCATTTTGAGCAAGTGTCTCACAAGAAGTTGGCTCCAGTTTCCTTTCATTTATGTGACTTTTTGTTTAGTTACAGTTCATCTTTGCCTAAAAGCTTCTTTATATATGTTAAAATTTGAGTATTTTTCCAGTACTCTTTTATTCTTTTTTTATTTAAAAGAGAAAAAAAAAAACCACAGAAAAGAAAAACAAAAAGCAAAAGAGACAACAACAACAAACTCAAGACAATAATAGTATAGGCTTTCAAAACAAGATGATAGGAATTTAACAATGATTGTTTTATTGCATATTGTTATCTTCAGGAGAGTTGCTTAGATTACCAGATACAGACCTGCAAAATTGATCTAATCGTATGAGTATTAACTTCTTTTCCAAGAGTAGAATTAGTAGTATGGTCATCTTAGCTATTTTATATATATATAAAAATATAGCTATTTTATATATATATACTATATATAGCTATTTTATATATATATAAAGTTACATCTTTTTCCTCTTTCCTTCCTTCTTTTCTTCTTTCCCCTAATCTTAGTTACCTTTCCCCTGTGAGCAGTTTCTTACCCTTATACAATATTTATTGTAGATTTTGGATCTTATTTGCTCTTTCACTTCCTTACACTAGGGAGACAATATGGGTACTTACACATGTGAGTTTGATTTATTTCACTTATGAATGTGGTCTTACTGAGTATATGTTTGAAGAATTTCCTGGTTCTGTCCTTTTGTTGCTGTTGCTGCTGTTGTTGTTGAGCCCATGGTCTTTGCCTGAGCTACATCCTCAGCCCTAAGATGCCCTGGGTAGTCTTGAACTCTTGATCCTCCCACCTCAGCCTCCTCAGTACTGGGATTACAGGTGGCTTAAGTTTGTGTTTTCTGTGAGTTCTTTTCTCTATTTTGAGACATTTGTTTAATTCTGACTTTTATTTTAAAGTACTTTCATTTCTCTCATTCAGGCATTTATTTTTAGAACCTTTTCTTTGCAGACAGCCTTAGCCCTAGCCTAAAGCTACATTCAATCCTACATCATTTGTGACTTCGTTCACTTAAAATTTTCTTAATGTTTATTAATACTTCTGTAAGAGTATTATTATTTTTGTTTGTCTCTTAACCTGTTCACATGCTCATTTTAGTCACAGCTGTCCTCCTTTGCATCATTCCGTGTCTGCTGGAGGGTAGTGTTCCTTAAATAGTCGACTTTGGAGGTACGTCCCTGGCTCAGGCTGCTGCCTTCCAGTCCTGTCCTACCACAGGATTTCTGAATGTATCCAAGACTTTTCCTTTGCCGCTACATGGAAATAACTGTGGGACTAGGATGTTTCTGCATGAACCAGATTATTTCTTTAAAAAAAATTATCTAGAGATTTTTTTCCCTGTTTGGGGCCCTTTGAATTGCTTGTTTTCTACTCTTCAATAAAAAACTGTAGCCATGTGTCTTTGAATTGTCTCTAGTGCCTAGGAGCTGTCTTTGAAAAGCCTTAGCAGACGTGGAGGAATTGTGAAATAAGGGAGATTTCCTGCTCAAATAGAGCTAGGTTTTATGAAAATAGAATTAAATGCCTACTGACTGATATGTGGTGAGATATAGAAAAAAATTGAGAAAATAAATATATATTACTGAAGCTTCTAGGAATATGGCTTGAAAAAATGAGTTTACCTTTATCAGAAAATCACCTTTACTTCAGTCCACAATTTGCCATCATTAAAATAATGAATGTGGTTTTTAAAAAATCCTTCAATTAATTTGATTTGGGATATCATTAGAAGTATGCAGTTTCCCAAGTGGACTGCTTGAAGCGAGATGTTCTTTTGGAATTACCAGCTTTTAAATTTTTCTGTCAGTGTAATCAATTTTGTAGACAAAGATAGTATTTTGAACATTTACCATAATGTTAACACTGTTCTGTAAGCACAGTAAAGAGCTCTGGAAAAGGATGATAATGTTACAATTTCAAAGAGTCTATGATCTCATTAAGACTTACGCATTTGTACAAGTACTAAACAATGTAAGATAAAGTATTCTTTGTTTTAAACTAGTGTACATGTTGTCAGTACTATAAAGTTTAGAGGCGTAACAATAATTAAAAGGAAATTACTAAAAAATTTGGTGTGTTACTTCCTTTAATCTTCAAGGAAGACATCATAATTCTCGTTTTTACATAAGTGAATGCTTTGAGTCTTAAGTGGCACACCCAAAGCCCATAAACTGGTAAGTAGAGCTGGAATTTGGTCCTATTTTATTCTGACTCCTGAGTTCATGTTCTTTCTTGTCTATTGCTTCAGGCTTGACTCAGAGATGAGAGAAGGTTTTTAGGGAAAGGGAACAACCATGAGCTTATGCCTTTCAGGGAAAAATTAAAGATTATTTATGAAATTGTGAAAAGACTAGATGAGAGCCAGAACGACCTGTGAGATAACCTAATGTTATTTCCTTTTTTTTTTTTTTTTAAATATATAGGGGCTGCGATTTATCCAGTTGAAAAATCCTTGGAGCCATTTACGTTGGAAAGGAAGATACAGTGAAAATGACATAAAAAACTGGACTCCAGAGTTGCAAAAATATTTGAACTTTGATCCCCGAACAGCTCAGAAAATAGATAATGGTAAGTATGTCTTTGTAATTTTAGTACCATTTATCAAATAAATAATGTGTTTTAACAAGGTTTAATGTACTTAACTGACTTAAGTAATTTATTAAGTTTTTTTAGATTATAAAAAACATTAATTTTCAGGAATATTTTGGATTTCCTGGGATGATCTCTGCCAGTATTATGATGTGATTTATTTGAGTTGGAATCCAGGTCTTTTTAAAGAATCAACATGTATTCACAGGTAACTTTTTAAACATATCATTATGCTTTGTAATATTTTCTACTTTAAAAACTTGAAACATAATGGTTAATTTAGGACTAGCATTCCCTCTTTGTTTGTCCTGGCCATGGATGACTGTCTCATAATAGTTACTATTTTTGTTCTATATTTCTTGGTTATACCAAACATTTTAAAAAGAATAAAACAAAACCAAAAAAACTTGATAGCTTAATTGTACTTGAAATGCAACCCTCTGTAAAGTAATATTATATTTTAGCTGTATGAGAAATTTAATCACTACCTTCTTTGTTGACTTTATCTTTTAGTACTTGGGATGCTAAACAAGGACCTGTGAAGGATGCCTACAGCCTGGCCAACAACCCCCAGTACAAACTAGAAGTGCAATGTCCACAAGGGGGCGCTGCAGTTTGGGTTTTGCTTAGTAGACATATAACAGACAAGGTACTGATACCTTTCTAATGACTTCCTGTACAGAAATTCTTTTTTTTTAAAATTTTTTTTTTTTTTTTGCGGCACTGGGGATTGAACTCACGATCTTGCGCTTGCCGGGCAGGCGCTTAGACCACTGAGCTAGATCCCCAGCCCTGTTTTTGAGACAGAGTCTCACTATGCCGTTCAAGCTGGCCTTGAGCTCACTTTGTAGCCCAGGCTGGTCTCGAACTCACAACGATCCGCCTGTCTCAGCCTCCCGAATGCTGGGATTACAGGCGTGAGCCACCACGCCCGGCTGAGAAATTCTTTTAAATATGGATCAGTAGACACATAATTTGATTGCCAACCTGTTTCATTGTATATGTTCCCTGAAAATAGTGTCTCCTCAGATGAATTAATATTTGCATTATAATCATACACTTAAAATGTCCAGAAATCATATGAAGAAAAATATGGAGTTTATACTTTTCAGTAGTTGATACTATATATGTTAGACCTTAGAAATATTAACATTAAAATATGCTAATGGAGGGTTGAAAATGTTGACTCATTAGTTCTGATTCTAAAAAGGCTAACTTAATCCTAATACCTCAGAATCTTAATATTTCAGTGAGCAAGAGTTCATATGCATTCTTCTATACTGAAAAAAAA
Organism: Cuniculus paca; assembly: GCA_004365215.1. Taxonomy (NCBI): domain Eukaryota; kingdom Metazoa; phylum Chordata; class Mammalia; order Rodentia; family Cuniculidae; genus Cuniculus; species Cuniculus paca. The sequence goes on along the minus strand of RJWT010014429.1, from coordinate 2,377 downwards.
GAATCTTAATATTTCATACAGTAGAGCCATCTATTGAAATGATATTTTTATAATTAAAAACAGCGCTTTTATAGCACTAAGCACCTGAAAGAAATGGCCATAAATTTTTTGTAACATTAACAGCATTTTGAGCCCATTTTCCTAACTGCATTGGCTTCTCTGTTTTTAGGATGATTTTGCAAACAATCGAGAATTTATCACTATGGTTGTATACAAGACTGATGGGAAAAAAGTTTATTACCCAGGTATGCTTACTAGCCAAGTGAACATTAAAACATACTTCATTTACCTAGTTAAATGAAAAATGACCAATTGTATGTAGATGATATGCAGAAATTAATAATTATGCTGATAGCTTACACTGTTCTTTCCATGGTCAGCAGTGACTGGCAGGATGTTCAGCCTCCTCTCCAACCTAACCCTATTTGACCCCTCAAACAGCAATAGGTGCAGTTGTCCATGTTTTTCCTCATGAAATACTTTGCTTGGGTTATGTCAGACCTCACTATAATCAGGCACTCTGTTCAAATGACTGAAGAGCCATTCAAACAGATGGGTTGTTGTATTTTGATATATTTTCTTTATTTTTTGCAGCACCAAGGATTGAACTCACAACCTTGCGCTTGCCAGGCAGGTGCTTAGGCCACTGAGCTAGATCCCCCGTCCTTGTCTTTTTTTTTTTTTTTTGCGGCACCGGGGATTGAACTCACGACCTTGCGCTTGCCAGGCAGGTGCTTAGGCCACTGAGGTAGATCCCCAGCCCTTGTGTTTTTGAGACAGGGTCTCACTATGCCGTTCAGGCTGGCCTTGAGCTCACTTTGTAGCCCAGGCTGGTCTCGAACTCACAACGATCCTCCTGTCTCAGCCTCCCGAGTGCTTGGATTACAGGCATGCGCCACCAGGCCCGGCTTACATTTTATTTTTATATTTTATTTATTTTCATGGTTGTTTTAGACATAGTTCAGACTGGCCTTGTACTGTGTAGCCCAGGCTGACTTCGAACTTGCAGTGATCTCAGCCACCTGAGTACTGGTGTTGCCAGGTGTGCACCACCACACCTAGCTCATTTTTAATTTAGGCTCCAGGAATTTGGGATTTCTATATTCTTTTTTTTTTGCTTTGTTTTTTGTGATACAGGGGATTGAAACTAGAATCTTGCTCATGTTAAGCAAGTGCTGTACCACTGAGCCACAGTCCCATCCCTTGTTTATTTGGATTTGATATAGGCTCTCACTAAATTGCCTACACTGGCATTCTTCCAGCCTCAGCTTCCCAAATAGCTGGGATTACTAGTGTATGTCAAGCATGCCTGGTGGGATTTCTATTTTCTCGAACATTGCTATCAGACTTGTATTCCTCATACTTAAATCATGTCTTTTTCTTGACCAAAAATATTCTGCAGTTTTCAGTATCATCTTGGGTAATCATCTTTCCCTACATAGAGCTCCTGAGACTTTGCACATATGGTATTAAACCAATATGCAAATTTTTTTCACAAGCAAAAAAAAATTATCACTTAAGTGATAGAAATTGTTTTAAGGCCATGGGTAACAGTGATGAACAAATCAGGACCTTGCGTTCATAGAGTGTATATTCTAGTTAGGGAAATAGGTAACAAGTACCGTGTGTGCGCACACACACAATCAGGTAGTAATAGCTGTGTGTAAGAAATAAAATAGGATCATGTGTTAGTAACAAGTTGGTGATTTGCTTGGGTGGGCATGAAGATTCTCTTTGGGAAGGGATCATAGGAACTCTGACAGAAATGGTTGAGTCATGCAAAGTAGGAGAGTGAAAAGCATTATAGGCAGGGACAGTAAGTCAGGGATTATTAGCATAATGAGATTGGTGTGATGAAAAAAATTGGTGTGGTATAGGAACAGAAACAAGACTAGGATGGATGGATGGATGTGGTATCAGAAGAGGTCAGTAGGTATGCAGATGTCAGATCCCATGAGATTTTGTGAGCAACAGAAAAGCATTTGGAGTGTCTTACGCAGAGAAATGACATGAGCACCAAGAGAATATTTAAAAAATTATATTGAAGAAAGCAAGAACTGGCAGCAGAGAAACCAATTGGGATTTTATTTATGTGAGACATGATGGTGGTTTGAATTTGGGCTGGTAGGAGTAGAGGTGAGGAGTGGACAGATTTAGGTTTCAGTAGGATTTTCAGGCTTTGAGTTGACTTAGGGGGCCAAGAAGAATTAAGGATGATTCTAAAATTTTTGGCTTGAGCAATAGAAAGGTTACTAAACTGGGTGAGACTTTGTGGGGGGAGTGAGCAGATTTGTTGTGGAGTAAGACAAAAGGTAACTTTTGACTTGTTAAGTTTGAGACACCAAATGAAGATGCCAAGTGAGAAGCTTGAGTTTTG